>JABJVT010000007.1:6816852-7017681 GCA_014170255.2 Drosophila triauraria
TGAAAATTACATTTTCTATTAATGTGCTTTGAGGCTAGAAAATGAAAGTGTCATTTCAGTCTTAGGAACAAATCACTAAACTGGCTCCAATCCTCGTATTTTCCAGAAAATGTGGGAATCCAATTTTTTTTTTTTTTTTTGTGCCAATCGAACCTTTAATTAGTTTTTCCCGATGAGGTATATATTATTTTAAGACGTTGGTTTTGTCCCTCGCGAGTTATTTGCCCCTTGCTGGCACTACATTGTTGAATCGTCCAATGTATTATCGGGTTCATGACGAAAACGGCGAATAATTTGGGTATCCGGCTACTCGAACGGACCAAACATTGTTAAGTTTATGAATAAAGTGTATTATTGTTGTTATAGGTGTTTTAGTTTTGTTTAATATTATGCGGTTTTACAATAGTCTTAAGCGGGTTGCGGTTAGCGAGCAGTTGCGGGTAAAGTTTAACTAACATTGACTGCCGAAACATAAACCGTGCGGAAAAAGAATGCAAAGATCGCGTGATGTTTTCATACTAATTCATATATGGTGCATTTTCGTCTATGCGTGTGAGCTTAAAGCTTTTATGTGGAAAACAAGATAATGAACAAGACAATTTAACTAGGTGCGATTATATTCAAGTAAAGAAGCAATTGCAATTATAATAATAATATTGATATTCAATAAAATTACCGATCTATTTCTCAACACCCTGGTTATAAAATGAATATTATTTGATTTATTTACCTGTCAACACCAGAACTATAAGAACGCAAACAAAGATATAGAAAATTTGTGTGGTGAAACTGTTTTAATTCGCTTTCACTTGCCAGCAACAGAATGATTAATTATAATAAAAAGCTTGCATATTGCTCCATTGATAACAATATAAAATCCAAAGCTGAGGTGAAAGCATCATCTCGAGGAGCTCCCCATCATCGACCTGCTCTATCAGTAAAAAATTTAATATGCAATGAAGTTTGAGAACTAGTATTCAAATGAATGAAATTTTGTATGTTCGACAAAAGCCCGTCAATGATGAAAGTATTAATTCGTAGGGGGGCGATCCTGCTGCTAAAAATATCCTATGAAGAAATAACCTGTCGAGGTTAGAAAGAAAAAGATCGGCGTCGAGGTAAAATTCAGTGCGTGTGCGTGTCAGCTTTAATTCGCAGCATACATAAAACTGAAACTTAAGCTTAAACATAAAACCGCGCTCCCGCCCGCTTTACTCCGAGCGAGAGCGGGAGATCGGCAGAGGCCGACCGTGGAGTTCGGATCCAAGCCCGAGGCCCGCGCTTCGGGGCGCGGTAGCTGCGAGAGCGCAAGTGGGGCTCGGAAAGCTCGGTGAGCAGCTGCGGTATAGTGGGCCACTGACCTTAACATTCCGCACCCACACCCCCCCGGGTTGGCATGCGTTCGAGCCCACGGTGCCCAAACAAATCTGTTCGCCTCCAACGTTGGTCGTCGGCAAGCGGAAACTCGCCCCTAGGGACGCATCGATGCAGCTCATAGGCGTACAAGGATCGATTAGCGCTAGCGTGTGAAAGACTCGAGTCCCGGTATCTAACCTCACCAAAGCAGTCGGAAGGATGTTGACAATGTGCCGCTGCAGGAGGGACGATATGAACGGAGCGCCGACCGGGGTCTGCGTGGCACCCCGGCGAGTGGCGGAAACTTGCTGAATAGCGGCTGAAGAGTGCCGCGGGGTGGAGGACGAGCGCAGAGGAGCTGCAGAAGAGTTCGGTGAAGCGGTAAGAGTGCTCCGCGACTGTCGTGCCGCCGGACGGGATTGGCGGGAAGGCATCGCCGGTTCGTAGAGGTGCAAGAGCGTGTGGTGATTCTGGCCGCACGTTTTGCAGTGATCACCTCGCCGACACGTTCCGTCGGAGTGCTCGTGGGCCAAACATCTGGGGCAGTACCGGCTGGCAAGGACAGCCCGGAGCCTCTTCTCGGCGCTCAGACGGAGGAACCGACGACATTTTCGAAGCGCGTGGATCCCGCTGCAGACTCGGCTACGGTACGATTGCGTACATCGAGAACGTCTGCTTTCCAAGGCGCTGGCGCTGCGTGGACGTAGAGACATCGTGGGTGATCTGATTGGCGGAATAAGGCAGATGAAAAACATTGGATCAGTACTGGTAAGAACTACGAACTGGAACTACGGGTTAGAACTATAAATTGGAGCTACGAATCGGAACGATAAATAAGAACACTGGAGTAGAGGGGCAACTGGTTCTTGCGGGCAGGCGGACGCTTCCATCGGATGAGGGACGACCCTCGCTATGGGACGCTTGATGAGTCCTCGCGCAGTGTGGATGTCGACCACACGGACATGGCCATCGGATCCGTGAAACACCGCGTCAATCCTGCCTAGTCGACACTCGTTGGACGGAAGGTTGTCTTCCTTGACAACCACCATGTCCCCGGCACGAATTTTTTGTAAGGGCTCGCCACTTATTCCGCTTATGGAGTTTTTTTTCCATCGCAGACGAAATTGCTGATGAAGAGCCTTCAGGTGTTGCCAGCGGTTTGTAATGGATGTGGTGTCCCCTTCATCTCGGGCTCAACCATGGCGAGGGCCCTCCAACAAGAAAGTGCCCGGGCGTAAGTGCCAACAGGTCAGCGGGGTCTTCGAACATTGGCGCGAACGGACGCGAATTCAGGCCCGCTTCGATCCTAGCCAGAAGCGTGGACAGCTCTTCAAACGTATATTTTCGCGTGGCCGTAGACTTATAAAAGAGGGTCTTAAAGCTCTTAACGCCTGCTTCCCACAAGCCTCCCATGTGGGGGCTCCCGGAGAAATGAATTGCCAGAGCAACTGCTGGTGACCATAGGCACCCGTCATAGCCTCTTTGACAGCTTGAAGAAAATCTCGGGAGAGTAGGGCAGCCGCACCCACAAAGGTCTTCCCGTTGTCCGACTGAACCTGACGGGGGCATCCTATTCGGGACACGAATCGAGCAAAAGCGGCGAGAAACTTCTTAGTCGTAAGGTCGGAAGTAGGCTCTAGATGGATGGCCTTAGTGGAGAAGCACACGAACACCAACACATACCCCTTGGTATTGAGACATGCACGTCCCGTGTAGTTTTTGATGTCGAAGGGACCAGCATAGTCCACACCGGTATATGTGAAAAGACGGGAAAAGGACGTCCGTTCTTTGGGTAGGTCTCCCATGAGTTGCGATTGCAACTTCTTTTTTTGGATGACGCATAACTTGCACGAATATATGACGGACTTCACCAAATTCCTCACCCTCGGGATCCAGAACTTGGAACGGATCATTATGCAACCATGCGAGAACAATCGTAGAGTCAGTCCAACAGTGCAGGGCGGACGCAGGCCCGAACATCTTCGGAAGAATGGAGTTGGCCATCTCGGACAATAAAAAGGCCCCGCACACCGTTTTTACTGGGGCCACCCGCGTCCTTGCGTTAGCAAGTTCACCACACGGACCCAGCCTCAACTCGGACGTAAATGGTGGCGCCGTACGCCTTCTGCGACGCGTCGCAGACTAAGTGATGCACGATTTTCAAATGTGGTCGGAAAGCGACCCATCGGGGAATGCGAATCTGATCTAGAGCGGAGTAATTTTCCAGGAAGTCATTCCATCTGTGGCAAAAATCTCGAGGAAGGGCATCATCCCATCCTAGATTTTGGAGCCAAATGTCATGCATGAAAATCTTTACCAGGACTATGAAGAGGGCGAGCTAGCCAGCTGGATCAAATAGCTTGGTAATTTGTGATAGGATCTTACGCTTTGTGAACGACGATCCCGAGGTCAATTCGGGCGGAATGAAGAAAAACTCATCAGATGTCGCCTTCCACCGCACGCCGACGTGCGGAGATGTTGGGCAAAATCGCCTTACTATTTAATGTCCATTTCCCTGGAGCTCGCGCTTCGGTTTTGGAGTCTGCCCTCGCGAGAACGTCGTCGACGTATATGTACAGTCGGATAATCTGACTCCCCTGCGTATACCTCGACTCTTCGTCGCCGGCGAGCTGTTTCAGGGTAAGGATCGCTAGGAACGGGGCACAATTGACAGTCTTCAATTCGCAGTCGGGGATTTCCCCATCGGAACTGCGAAACAAAATACGCTGGAAAGGAGTATGCTTGGGATCTACCCAAATTTGCCGATACTCCTTCTCTCCTTAGGATTTGAATCGTGAGGTCGGACTGTAGACCGGGCCGGCGTGCAGTATGTTATTCAGACTGGTACCGTTTGAGTAAGGGCTAAAAGCGTCAAAAACCACCCACACTTTAGTGGCTTGAGAACAGCATGATGTGGAAGGTAGTACGTGGCGGAACTGCTCGTCGAAGAAACCTCGGCCATGTGACCTAAATCGAGGTATTCTTGGATCACAGCGTCATACCGGGCCTTTAGGGGAGAATCCCTTTTCAGGCGCTGCTCGTTACGCGGGAACTGAGCCAGAGCGAAGGGTCGTGAAGATGCGAGCTAGAAACCACTATGCTCGGGGTCTCGCAAGGGGACACAATTGTCCCTTTTTGTAGTTTAGACAAAATTGTGTTCACAGACAAAATTAAACTCGTGGACGATCTGTGTGGGCACTTCCTCAACCTCCCAGAATTTGGTGAAATTGGTGGTCCAACGAGTCGTCGAGGCCGTAGGTACCTCGCGAAGAGAAGGGGCCGCTGGAGATATGGGGCCTGTCAACACCCATCCAAAACTGGTTTCCTGGCCGAGAAGAGAATCGCAAATGTTAGCCTTGGAGTTGCCAAGAAGGATAAATGGAATAATGTCGGCTCCTATCGAGACATCGATTTGAAAGCTCTCAAAGAACCTGGGGTCCGCAAGGGGGATGTCAGAAAATTCCTTAAGAAGATCTCGTGGGACTGGATACAAAGGCAGATTCCCAGCCAACTGCTGAAGAACGTAATCTGCAGTTTCTAACTGCAGCCAGGGTCTGGAAGGCGATCGAATGGAAAAATGGCAGAGTTTCGTGAACTGAGCGGCAACGGTTTGATTAAGGCAAGAGACTTGAGCCTTGATAGTCTTGAATGGAAGTTTGACGAGGTTGAAAAGCCTTTCCGTCATAAAAGGGCAAAATGGTGTGATGACGGCTGTGGCATAAGAAGTAGCTATGGACACTAGTGCAATCCCGTTGCTGGTGCCCTCCTGCAAAACAGTTCAAGCAAAGCTGCTTTCTTTAATGTAGTCGGAGCAACCATTTATACCATTTCAAGGAAGCGCAGACATAACCGAACAGAATGGTTCTTCCTGGAACAGAGATCGCACCCTCTTGGGGTTGGATCCACTATGGCCTCGAATGAATTGAGCCTGCGCGCTGGGACGCTCGCAGGTGTCGACCTTGGCGGAAATTGCCCCGAACTGCTAGACCTGATGTCGTCGATATCAAAAGCGAGTCTAACTCATTCCAGGTTGGAATTTCCGCCTTGTTGTGAATGGATTGCTTCCACTTTGAAAGTGTTATTTTGGGAAGCTTTAAGGAACACCAGGAGACAATTTCAAGTCTCGACTTGAATAAAGGACATCTCTAAGGGTAACAGGCAACTTTGGATTGTGCCTTACAGCTCTTTCAGATTGGCTCCGGACTCTTGGGGGACAGCCCAAGCCGCTGATTCTCGAAACGGTCGGTGAGGCTTCGCCCCGCGGAGATAAACCCTTCATTGGTCAGCGGGGCTTTGGAAACAATGGCGTGCGCGTCGTCACTTGTTTGGGATAACAGGTGGAACAACTACTCCACCGGTGTGAGATGCGAGTTGTGGATGTATATCCCGGGGAAAAGGTCTCTAAAGGTGGGCCACCGAAGATAATACCCAGCAAAAACTTGGTGATAAACGAAAACCCGTAGACGTGGATATGGGAACACTAACGGAGGCTGAGTGGACTGGGAGACGGCCTTGTCTAGTATGTCGTGAAGCTGGACAACACACATCGAATAGACGGAGTAACAGTACCTGTACTTAGATTTAAGCACTGTCGAGGTGGCCGTACCGTCGGCGGACACGGAAAGAAGATCGGAGCAGCTTTCATAGCTTGTTCAGTTTCAGGGGCGCCCAAAGTATGGATATCCGCTTTAAATTAGCTAACCCGGTCTGTCGTGGCAATAAACTTCTTGTCATCTCAGGTGGTCATTCTCGGAATCGAACTCTGCGGATCACCGGTTGTCGACTGACCAAAGCAAGGGGCGCCTCGTAAGGAACGTGAGGATGTTCACCGTTAAGCTCTCGGCGCGATCTGGGTCGCCAACGAGTTGGTCGTCGCTGCAAATGAACGAATCGCGGAAAAACACCCAAATTGAATGCGGCCACAGGAGCAGTTACTCGGCGTCTTTGACGCCGGTTGAATTTTTTCGTAGACAGCAAAGAAAAAATACCAGACAGGGAATGGCAAAAAACTCCACATAAACGGTGTTCGCGCCAAGAGGGCGCTTATTGTCGAGAGCCAGTGTTAAGCGCTAGCGGCTTCGAAATGTTCCGCTTCACGGAGCCCGGCTCTCTCGCACACTCTCTTTCCCTCTCTCTTCCTCCGGACTTCAAGTCCGCAAGAGCTTTCCAAGCCACTCTCAACATCTTTTTTATGACATGTAATGAGTTCTAATTCTCGACCAGCCGATGAAGGCAAATAAAGTTCAACGACAAATTAATTCACCCAACCGATCTTATTTTTCTACGTCGGATTTTGGGACTTCAACCTCAACCATTCCTTATTTGGCTAATAATCCACCCACTCCTTTTCTTGGTTCATCGAGCAGAATATTCTTTCTGATTGCCTACGCATTCCAGTGTTCAGCTGCGGATTGGTTGCTAAATAAAAAGATAAGTACTAGTGCTCTTACTTTACGAGAAGTAATCGCACAGATAGTTCCGAAGTCTAAATCTTATGGCTTATATCTGTGTGGTTCGCTAGTGTCCAGAGTCCAAAGTTAAACTTTCTCCGACATCTTGCAAATTCCGTTTGTTTTTTGGATTAAGTAAGAATTTCCAAGCAACAAGAAAAGTTCAAAAAACCTCTCGCCAAGGACGGCTGTGACGCTTTTTTTGGAGCCGGGCTCACAAATCGTATTGCTATTTTTTAGCTAGAAGTCACGAAGTCATGATTTGATAACTAGTCCTAAATATAAAACTACATCCTAAGAAAACTATCAATAACCGTGTCGGCAGCAGTCACAAAGTCATGTTAAAATCATCTTTTGTTTTATTTGGTCAGCATCTCTGACAACAACAATAAACAAAGCTTTCGAATTATCTGTTATCTATGCGTGGATGTGCAGAGAAGCTTTGATAAGCGACTGCAATCTCTGATCTCAGACCTGCGCACTCTCACCACTCTCTCACTCTCTCGTAATCGCTGTTGAGTAGCAGTCGTATCGCTCTCGCAGAAAAGAATAAAAAATGCAGTTTGGAATTAAATCTCTCGGCATTCAAACCGATCCGGCACCACATAGTTGTTTTTTGTTGCTAAATATTCGCAAAAAGGTGGCATAAATGAATGCCTCCTCGAAACATTGGTGACCCCGACGTGAACCGTGATCGTGTGTTAAAGTTAAGCAATTATTAAATATCGTTTAAATAGTTCTAAGCGCATCTAACACGCGTCAGTGTTAAGAGCCGTGCACACGCACATAAACTTATTTGCATCGCCTTACACGGTATCCGCATATATCTACATACAACGTACAGTTAGAATCGCCAGCTGTACAGTTTGAAACTTTTGCATAACGCCGCGTGTTATACATTTTCGATTTGCCAAGCGAAGGTTATTGTCCTTTGTTGTCGAATCCGTTTTTAACCTTGAATGCTGTCTTTGATTTTCGCTGGGCTGACTGCAAAGTGCATCGAAACATTCGTGCATTGACTATCGTATACCCTATAAACAACAAATATAAATTCAAAATAGCAAAAAATATTGCGCCAACGCCTGAGCTCGTGCCACATGCACCAGATAGCGAGGAGTTTTATCGGGCAAAGGCAAACTCCATGGTACGCCAGCTTGCAGCATTAAATTAATTTTTGACTGAGGAGCAGTGGGTCAAATTCGACGAAAGTGAGCTGCAGGTGCGGCTGGATTTAGTCGAGCGAATGATGTCAACGTGTGTTTGCGAATAAGTTTGTGTGTGTGTGTGCGGCCCTTAACACCGACGCGTGTTCAACACGGTAGTAGGAAACAACGAAGAACTAACAACGGTGGAAAAATTCCAGCATCTTCGTGCGTGCTAAGACGGCAAAGCTTTGGATGGCATTCGTTCCCTGGAGCCAACAGAAAATAATTATGACAGGGCTTTGGAATTATTTACCTCAAGTTTCGATAATAAACTATTACACTTTCAGGCACACGTTCGGTCATTACTCAAGCTACCAGGGGTGGAGAAGGGATCTGCAAGTAGTCTGCGGCAGTTGAGCGACAAGGCAAATTCACATTTGCGTGCCCTGGCACTGTGGCATTGTTGATGAGAGTGGAAAGTGAAGTGGCGGAGTACAGCGGCGTACCGCAGTGCTCCTGATAGTTACCGCGCTGGCCCGCTTTGCCACAGCGGAGGCCGGTCCAAAGGAGTCCATATGGCAAGGAGATGATCCGGTGATGCCCAGTTGGCTGGGGCGCAATCAGCTGGAGTCCATGAGGGGCCTGGTGGCTCCACTGCTCGGATGCCCCAGCTCGGTCCAGGGGGTGACTGAGTGTTTGTTGTGCTTTCTCTTTCACTGTCTCTTTGTCTATTATGCTTTCTTTGTTTAAATGTGGCTGCGCCCACTGCAACTTGCTGGTCACGACAGCTGATCGCACAGTCAGCTGATCGCCAGTGTTGGACATCGCGCAAATACGATCGGTCTGGCAGCTCTGCCCACCAGGTGGCGCTGGCAGGCAGATGTTGATTGCCAATAGGGATCGCTATCGCATCTGCTAATGCACGCTGACAGAAGGTCGTAGCTATGGGACTCGTACGCGATCGCAGCCGGAAACGGTAGCATACTTTACCGCGCTGCCGTGCGATTTCCTTGGATGAAGGTCCTGGATCCTTCGCCAAAGCGTTCGGAGTCGGTTCGCACGAGGGAATAATTGGTAAAAGTCAAGGACCAGACCAATTGCCATCCCCACCGCTTAAAGCGGCACACCTCACATCGGGGCTCTGCCGACCGAGTTGGAGCGGTATAACTCCCCGGTCAAGTCATGGGGAAACTTATGGCCACCGTTGGATCCACTCAGTGTGCAACCCAACCACTCTCCGGCGGCCCCAGCTTACACTGATTGCAGCGACTGCCCCCATATTGGGCGGCTGCGTGGACTGAGCGCCTTTGCGTCTGAGTCATACTGGCCGGCAAAGGATCGCCACCTGGCAGTAGGTATAAACTGCAGCCCATAAAAATCCACACCGCGTCTGCGCCACATTGGCCGGCGGGGTGGTCTGCGTCTGCACCGCATCGGTCGGCAACACCCACCACCTGGCGGAAGGTATAAAACGCAACCCCAGCATCAGGGTTATTATGCTGCAAGCATTTAACAGAACAATATTACTCTAGGTGGCAACCACATATGTGGAAATCCACCCGCGGTGAACTCCGCGGCAAGGGCACGGATTCTGGAGGCCCTAACTACCATTCCTCATAGTACTAAGGCACCGGCGGACCACTTGGCCGGCGCCCCAGAACCTGCGACAAGTGATTTACAAGATCTGAGCGCCTTTCAGAGAGGCTCAAAACTGAAGCGGACCCCTCCAGGCGGCAGCTCTTCAGCGCACCCCCGCACCAGAAGCAGCACAGGACCACTGTGGGCCCGAGAGAGCGGATACTGCCACCCCAAAGGGGCAGGGATTCCCCTAGCCCCACTGGGCCAGCCCATCCACCCAAAGGTCAAGGCGCCCCAGCCTCTGATCTTGGAGATGGGGGGCGATCCTGGACGACCTAGTCGCCAAAGCGACAGAGCAGAGAGTCCGCACTAGGGCCAATCAGGACATGATGAACGCCCTGGCGAGGCTCAAGGAACTGCAGTTGGAGTTGCTGCAGCAGAACGCGCGGAAGGCGCCGTCACCATTAGTGACCTCGGACCAAGGATGCCAGTCGTCCCCGAGCCATAGCGCGCAGGTGTTTGCCGAGAAGTCAGCCCAGACTTCACCGGCCCTTGGAGGCAGGCCTGTTATCCCCAGCTATGGTGCTGTCGCGGGAACGAGCGGCACAATAGAGAAACAATCGCCAGAAGAACCAGCGGCAGAGAACAGGAGGCTCTGCTAAGGGAACAAAAGTGGTCCCCTCCCACGCGATCCTGTCACACGACCGGCCCCAGCTATAACCAAGCAGCCGATGCGCCGTCAGCGGGTAAGGAAGGATGCGCTGATCCTCAACCCTTCCCCGGAAATGACCCTTAGCGAGGTCCTGTGTCTGGTCACTCGTACCCAGGATCCCAGAATAAAGGAAGTAGGCGACAAGGTGACTAAGGTCAGGAGAACCGGAATTGGTGAACTGCTGCTGGAGCTCGGAAGTTCTGGGCTAGCAACTAACGAGCTGAAGGAGAACATCGGCAGAGTGCTGGGTGATCGAGTCTCCATTCGCGCAGTCACGCCCCAGTGCGTCTTCGTCATCCACGACCTGGACGAGCTAGTGACCAGAGAGGAGTTGGCGGACGCGCTCGTCGAGCAGGCGCAGCTACCCACCGGAACTGTGACGGTCAAAGGCGTCAGAGTCTCAACGAACGGGGGGCAAGGGGTAGCGACAGTGTCCGTACCGACCAGCTTGGCAGGTCTCCTCAACAAGCTCGGTAAAGTTAAAGTTGGGTGGACACGGTGCCGCATTAGAGAAGTGGAGTCGCGTCCTAAGTGCTTCAGGTGCTTAGAAGTGGGTCACATCGCCAGCA
Source organism: Drosophila triauraria (assembly GCA_014170255.2). Classification (NCBI taxonomy): domain Eukaryota; kingdom Metazoa; phylum Arthropoda; class Insecta; order Diptera; family Drosophilidae; genus Drosophila; species Drosophila triauraria. The sequence goes on from JABJVT010000007.1 coordinate 6,827,663, forward strand.
AGTGTACCAGTACCACGGACAGAAGCAAGTCCTGCTTCAGATGTGGGGCGGAAGGGCACAAAATTGCAGCGTGCACCAACCCAGCGAGGTGCCACAGATGCGTGGAGTTGAGGAAACAGGATGTAAACCATCAGGCCGGCGGGTGATACTGCCCAAGCAGAGCCAATCCTCTAGAAAGGCATGAAGATGGTTCAACTTAATTTGAATCATTGTGCGGCAGCGCAAGATCTGCTGTCGCAGTCCGTCCGAGAAAGTGGTGCCGATTTCGCAGCCCTTAGCGAACCATACAGGGTACTCGCCAACCCAAATTGGGCCGCTGACAGCACCAGGAAGGCTGCCCTCTGGACTTGTGGTAGCGCAGCAAGCCGGATGTGTGACATTCTGTCAGCAGAAGGCTTTGTTCGCGCACGGATAGGGGCGTGGTGGGTCTACAGCGTCTACCTCGCTCCCAGCCTGTCGCTCATCGAATTTAGCATGTCCATCAAGTTAGCAGGGCAACTTTGGAAAATAAAACTTTTGATTATAAGATAATTTGCCGCTAATTTGTTGCAAATTAGTTACGGGAAAAAAAATTTGTTGCACAATTTTTTAGTTTATTTTAGATGCCCTGCTAAGTTGACGTCAAGTTAGCAGTGCAACTTCAGAAAACTTTAACTTTTCCAAAATCTTTTTACCCAGAATTTGTTGCTAATTATTCGCTAACTAGTTACGCAAAGAAAATTGTTTTGCTCGAGTTTTATATTTATTTTTTAAAACACAAAAATTAAAACGTCAACTTAACAGGGCAACTGTAGAAAACCTTTACATTTCAAAATATTGTTTGCTCAGAATTTGCCGCTAATTATTCGCAAATTATTCGTGAAAGAATAAAATTCGTTGCTCTAGTATTAATTTTAATATCTTTAAAATTGTTTTGCTACAGAAACCACTTATATTGGCGGACTTCTCTGTAATGTATGTTAAGATAGGTGGCAACGCCAAGCAAGTTCGTACGCGTGCTAGAGTCTTTGTGTGTGTATGGTTTTTGCATAGGAATTAGTGTATAAGTGTGGAAGCGCAGTCAACGCCGTTGACTCAACGGACAGCCAGAGTGGTGTAATTTTGGACAAGGTAGATTCTTAACTACATTTCGTAACCAAGCTCAAATTAAGTTCACATTTAAGCCGCTGTACAGCACTCTAGCTCCGTTGACTGCACTTCAACACTTCCATACTAGAGGGCTGCATAACACCATTCTCTTTGTTTGCATTCAGAGTGCTCATTCGTTTTAGTAAGTATTTAGTAAGTATTCATACATGCCATTCAGTTGGTCGCGTTCTCTTTGCGTTCACTTCGTATGTGTTCGGATTTTTAGGCGCCCGATCGAAATGAACTGAACGAATTCGTTCAAAGCCTGAATGAAGCCGATAAATTTTCAATAGAAATTCAGAGTACTCAGAATACTCTTTTATGTTGTCATTCTGTAAAATGAGTTCGGACAGCGCGGAGGTAAGTCTTAGTTTTCTGTGTTTGTGTATTATTATGTGCGTGTGCGTCTTATTTAATAATATTGTAGCATTTGTCTAAAATGAATATATATGTAAATTATTTAGCTCACACACATACGCAGACAAGACATTCGAATCACCCATTCACTTTACTCGGACTTCACTTCATTTGTTTCAGAATGTGCCGTTTGAATTGAATGCATTGAAGTCGGGCAACGAGCGCTTCCAAATGCACGATCATTTGCAAACGAGCCGAAATAACTTCGTTCATTTCAACACGACTGTCTCATTTGCCGGTTTGAATGGTTTTATGCAGCCCTCTATTCCATACACACACACTCTAGTATGCGTACGAACTTGCTTGGCGTTGCCACCTATCTTAACATACATTACAGAAGCTCGCCAATATAAGTGGTTTATGTAGCAAAACAATTTTAAGATATTAAAATTAATACTAGAGCAACGAATTTTATTCTTTCACGAATAATTTATGAATAATTAGCGGCAAATTCTGAGCAAACAATATTTTGTAAATGTGATGGTTTTCTTCAGCTGCCCTGTTGTTGACGTTTTATTTTTTTTTTAAATAAATATAAAACTCGAGCAAAAATTTTCTTTGCGTAACTAATTAGCGAATAATTAGCAACAAATTCTTGTCAAAAAAGATTTTGGGAAAGTTAAAGTTTTCTGAAGTTGCCCTGCTAACTTGATATCAACTTGGCAGGCAACTATATGTTTTAAAAATAAATATAAAAACTCAAGCAACAAAATTTTTCTTTTCGTAACTAATTAGCAAATAATTAGCAACAAATTCTGGGTAAAAGATTTTGAAAACTGAAGTTTTCTGGAGTTGCCCTGCTAACTTGACGTCAACTTCGCAGGGCATCTAAAAATAAAACTAAAAAATTGTGCAACAAATTTTTTTTTCCCGTAACTAGTTTGCAACAAATTAGCGGCAAATTATTGTATAATCAAAAGTTTTATTTTCCAAAGTTGCCCTGCTAACTTGATGGACATGAAGTTAGCGATAGAGTGGATCAGCTTGTGGCGGACGCCAGAGGAAGGTTCCCGTCGCTAATCGCCGGGGACTTCAACGCCTGGGCCGTGGATTGGGGAAGCTCTCGCTCCAACGCTAGGGGTAACGTCGTCCTCGAGGCTATTTCCAATTGGATACCGCCCTCCTGAACACAGGTCATCAGCAGACTTTCAGTCGAGCGGGAATAGGCTCGATGGTGGATCTCACATTCGTGAGCAGCTCTAAAGCCAGGAGGTGCACTTGGGAGCTCAGTGAGGAATACACAGCTACCGACCATTTCGCGATATTCACCACGATCGATGAGCAGGAGGCGTTCCCCGTCCTCATCCCGCACTAACTCGTAAGAGTTACAAGGTGGAATCGCTCAACATCGAGCCCTTCGCGGAGTGCATTGCTAGTTTGGAGTGCACTGGCAACGCTGAGCAAAGGGCTGAGTCGGTAACCCGTCAACTTCAAGCAGCTTGTGACAGCTGCATGATAAGCAGGAGAGAACACTCTCGTCACCGCGAACCAGTTTACTGGTGGAAGCAGACGATTGCCAATGCCAGAAGGGACTGTTCCAAGGCAAGGCGCCGTTACCAACGCTCTCGCGGAACCCCGTTCATCTGGAGAGGCGGTCTGAGTATCTGACCTGCCGACGAGCCCTCAAGGCGGCTATTAGAACCAGCAAGCAAAGGTGCTTCGCCGACCTCTGCGTTTCGGCGGACAGCGATCCTTGGGGAAGCGCATACAAGATCGTGGTGAAAAAGCTGAACAGCTCCAGACAGTTGGCTCCACTAACCCGGGAGAGTCTTGTACGCATCGTCGAGCACCTGTTCCCAAGGATATCAAATCCACTGGTATCACCCAGCAACACTTCGCTGGCGTGCTACGAGCCCGTCTCGGCAACTGAAATTGTGGCGGCAGCAAGCAGGGTCAACGCTTCCAAGGCTCCCGGCCCGGACAACATACCGAATCGCGCCTCAAGCTGACCCTCTCCCTACGGCCAGAGTTATTTGTGGATGTTTTCGACGGCTGCCTTAGGGCGGGCATCTTCCCGGCAAGCTGGAAGATCCAAAGACTGGTGCTCTTACCGAAGCCGGGAAAACCGCCGGACCAGCCGTCATCGTTTCGGCCTATATGCCTCATAGACGGAGCTGGAAAAGTGCTGGAGCACCTGATTGGCACCAGGATCCAGAAGGCTATAGTGGCAGCTGGCGACCTCTCTGATGCTCAATTCGGCTTCCAGGAAAGGCAAAGTCAACCAAGGTGGTAGACATCGCCAGGGCTGCTATCGCAGGCCGACGCTGGAAAGGAGGGACAAAGGAATACTGCCTCATTGCGACGTTGGGCATACGCAATGCGTTCAATACGGCGAGATGGTGCAGCATTATGGAGGCTCTGACCAACTTCAAGGTCCCCGTACTTACTCAGGATAATGGGAAGCTACTTCAATGAGCGGATCCTGAAATTTGAGACGCCAGCAGGATGGGAATCCATCGGACTGTCCTGCGGCGTTCCACAAGGTTCCGTCCTGGCCCCCATTCTGTGGAACGCCATACGACGGGGTACTCCGCCTAGCACTGCCAGGTCGAACTGAACTGGTGGGTTTCGCGGACGATATTGCGGTCGTAGTCGTCGCCAAGGAGCTGGCCACGGCGGAGGACCTCTGCAACAGAAGCGTGAGCATGATCCACGCATGGCTGACCAGAGTGGGTCTCCAGCTGGCCCCCAGAAGACCGAAGCCGTGCTCGTGAGTAGCAGAAAACGAGTGGAGACTGCAACTATACGAGTCTGCGACGCGCCGATCAGATCGTCCAGAGCGATCAAGTACCTTGGGGTGATGCTAGGCACGAGGCTTTCGTTCTGCGAGCATCTTGCATACGCAAGCACCAAGGCGGCGGTTTCGTTCCGCTCTCTATCGCGTATACTGCTGAACCATAGAGGCCCGAAACAGAGGTCGAAGCTGCTTTTGACCAGCGTGGTTAGGGCTACCATGCTCTATGCCGCGCCGGTATGGCAGCACGCCATGTCGACGCAGTCGTACAGCCGATCATTGAACTCCACCCACAGACTGGCTGCCCTCCGTATCTGCAGCGCATTCAGGACGGTATCGGATCAGGCTGCGTTAGTCCTGGCAGGGACTCCACCGCTTGATCTCCTTGCCTCCGAGCAGGCTTCTGTATACGAGCAAGTTCGCGGAAGAGCCCTAACTCCTGGAGAGGAGCGGCGCGCGCCGTGGCCAAGCGGACGACCCTGGCATCATGGCAAACCCGTTGGGAGAGTTCATCTAAGGACGCTGGACCTTTCGCTGATCCCAAACCTGGAGGCCTGGACCAGCAGACATCACGGCCAAGTGAACTTCTACCTGGCTCAAGTGCTGAGCGGACACGGCTGTTATCGTGGCTACCTACACAGGTTCGGCCACGAAGCCAGCGGAGCATGCGAGTGGTGCTTAGACGGAGACGAGGCGTCGGCAGAGCACGTACTCTTCAAATGCGACAAGTTCGCGATGGAGGGACACGCACTGGAGGAGGAGTTGAACGCAGCGATCTCGACGGACAACCTGGTGAATATCATGCTTCGCAGCGACGCCGACTGGCAGAAGGTCAGCGACTTTGCCGCGCTCATCATGACCAGACTAAGGTCTGACGAGCAACGAAGACGAGAAGTGCGGTAAGGGTTGGGCCCTCTGCTTTCGCGAAGCAATGCTTTGCGGCGGTACCGCGGAAGTGTCGGACCCTCCTGTATTACCACCCCTGTATATTTTTGACCAAATAAATTAATTAAAAAAAAAAAAACTGTGGCATCTACGCAAGAAATTTTTTGGCGGCGTTTTAATCCACCTCATCGTTTCGAAACTGGACCATCAGACCCAGGAGAGGTGGGAAGAAGGGTTGCCTGCTAAGGAGCTGCCTAAATGGGACAAATTTTCATTATTTTTGGACCTTAGATGCCGTATGATGGAAAATTTGGAATACGCTATGGTACAATAAACACCTGGCAAGCAGGTCGGAAAAGTAGCTAGCAAATTTCATCGAAGCACCCTCATTGCTTCATCATCAGCTATGCCATCCTGTACCCTCTGCAATGCCCACAGTTTTTAGGATTATCCCCCACTCAGCGGTACAGAGAGCCAAAAAGGCTACGTCTTTGTCTTAATTGCTTACAAAAGGGACATGGCCTACAGCAATGCAAGTCTGGCAACTGTAGGCGCTGCCACCAGAAGCATCATACTCTTCTTCTTATTGAATCAAATCCCATTACAACCCTTGCCCAGCCTGCTCCCGAAGTACCCCCGCAAGGCTCCTCTCACGTCTCTGTAGCCTTGACCAAAACACCACCTGTAGCCTCGTCGCCAGTCAAACCCGTGCCCCGTGGCATGACAGCGCACCCCCTGTCGAGGAGCTTCCTGAGCGTCGCCCTATGGGGCCTCTAGAACAAACGGCGTTGCAAAAATCAAAAATTTTATGTTCGCGTTCGGTGTTCAAAATACGCAAATATTATAGGTAATTGTTCAAAGATTACAAATACAAAATGTTAATAGCCTACGATTTTTTTTTTTAAGGATACACCGTATTAAAGTTGGCCAGTTTTTCATTTTCGACAAAACACAACATTTTTAGGAAATTTGAGCAAATTTCTGGCCGAATTTCAAGAAAACTAGGTAATGGACCCTCGTTTTTTTCATTTATTATTGTACTAATCTTCAATATATATAAAAATGGATTGCTGTTCGTTAGTCTCGCTAAAGCTCGAGAACGGCTGAACCGATTTGGATAATTTTGGTCTTGAATTATTCGTGGAAGTCCAGGGAAGGTTTAAAAGTAAAAAATTATGAGTTTGCAGCCAATAGCCATTTTCAACAGAAATTTTCTTTTCACATACATAACTAAAACGGCTGCTTTGATATTATTGTCAGGTAATTTTCGTCAAACATTTCCTGTCGTTTGTATAAATGGTAAGTCTAGAACTGTTCAAGTGTACTATATATATGTGCGTGTACTTTCTCATTTTCTCAAGACCAAGACGAGCAAATATAGGAAGGCGAACGCGTAGTACAAATGGGGTATTACAAAGACGATCCCGGAGTGTGGTAGTGATTCTTTGTGGTAGTGACTTTTCAAGTTTTGTGGTTTTTTCACTTTTGTGAAAGTGAAGCTTTACTACTTTGTTAATTACAATTTACGATGCCGAGGAGAAGACGACCTGACTTAGGTCGCCGCAGTCAAACAAATGTGCGAAGAGCTTTCACACGTGCTAACCGCACTGATGATCAGAGAGTGACAGATCATGAAAATAGTCGTATTGCTATGTCAGAATTGCGTTCTTTAATGAGTGACAATGGAGTAGATAGGCTTTGAATGCAACGAGTTCGTGCACATCAAACTCAACAACAGCGAGCACGACATAATGAAATTGAGCGATTCCGTCGACGCAATGCTCCTGTGATTCTGGAACGAGCTGCATTCCACTATGATCCGGCAATAGATTATTGTGCCGACAAATCGGTAACAATTGGGAAATGACAATAATTTGTAAATATTGTAAGGCGTTAAAATACAGTGGCGAATCTACTGGATTATGTTGTGCTGGAGGCAAAGTTAAATTGCTACAATTGGTCCCACCACCAGATCCTTTACGCTCTTTAGTTTCTGGAATTGGAAATGATTCTAAGCACTTCTTCGCCAATATTCAAAAATATAACAGCTGTTTCCAGATGACATCGTTTGGCGCTACACATATTATACAAGACAATTTCATGCCCACTTTCAAGGTATTAAATTATACACTGCCGCTCATCTAATTAGGTTCAACATTGTTTCAACAAATATCTCGAAAACCAGCCTGTCCGTTTCAGTGGATGCCCTAAAAATGCCTTCCGTTGTATTTTTTCATAGCAGGACTCGACCCGCATGAGATTACATATAAAATTCTAGTTTTTTCCACCTTTTTTAATTATTTGGTAATGGTTTTACCCACAGTATGAAAAAGCTTCGATTTCCCATTTTTCTTCATCCCTTAAAGGCTACCACTAAACCTTTTTGGCTTTAATTTAAAAACCAAAATATTTTTGGTGGGGCCATGATTCTGTTGTCAGGTGATTTTCGTCAGACTCTTCCAGTTATTCCCCGATCAACTGTTGCCGATGAACTGAAAACTGAAAACACTACAATTAACAACTATCATGCGAGTGTTTTTGCAACAAGATGAAACTGCAAATGTGTTTGCGAAGCAGTTGTTAGATATTGGAAACAATGAAGTCGCAGCGGACCCCTCAACCGGACTCATCAAAATACCCACAGATTTCTGTCACATCACAGACTCAAAAGAGGAGCGCATTCAGCGTGTTTTCCCAGATATAGCGCATCAATTCAACAATCATAATTGGCTGGGTGAACGAGCAATATTAGCGGCGAAAAATAAAGATGTCAAAAATCTTAATGCGACAATTCAGAATTTTCTTCCGGGACAGTTGGTTTCCTTCAAATCAGTCGACTCCGTCATGAACCAGGATGACGTAGTCAACTATCAAACGGAGTTTTTAAATTCACTGGAATTGCCTGGATTACCACCTCACAATTTCCAATTAAATGTAGGCTCAGTTGTCATCATGCTGCGTAACATTAACCAACCTCGACTGTCCAATGGAACAAGATTGGCTGAAAAAGTTAATGAATAACGTCATTGAGGCAACAATCATAAAGGGGAAAAATACAAAGGAGAGGATGTCTTGATTCCGCGTATACCAATGATTCCAACGGATCTACCATTTAATTTCAAGCGTTTGCAATTTCCAATACGTCTGGCCTTCGCTATGGCCATAAATAAATCGCAACGCCAGTCGTTGGAAGTTTGCGGAATCAACTTTGAGTTTCCTGTTTCGCTCATGGACAATTATACGTCGCATGTTCGCGCGTCGGAAAGCCGTCGTCTTTGTTTATATATGCACTACAAAATCAAACAAAAACATAGTTTATCAAAAGCTTTAAATTGATTAACAGACTGAAACATAACTGTGTGTGTCTGTCAATATCAAATTAAAACCTTATAAATAAGCAGTGTTTCAGGAAAACTCTATTTTGTAAGTAATCGTGTGTGATTATTCGAAAGAATAATAAAACTTCATACCGAGCATTTTTTTTATTAATTACGAAATCCTTTTCTTTGTTTTAAGATTATATTTTGCAAAAGTTTAGGTCTTTTATTTATCGCTTAAGGCAGTATAAAGTCTGTCGGGTCTGCTATATGGAATAAATATACTACTGTTTTTCGATAATTCTAAGTTGTACGAGAATGTTTATTTTTGTGCGTGATAGGTTCACCAATAGTCAATTGCTTGGTTGCGCTAATACAGGATTATTATTTTTTCAAATAGCGGACAGCCCAGCAAAGCGGGCGGGTACGGCTAGTTAGGTATAAATTAAAGAAAACATTTTACTGTTTGCTTCTTGTTTCTTCAGGTAATTTATTTTGTACTAACTGTCCATATTTTCACTATTTTTCAACTTTGATGGAAAATAAGAAAAATATACATTTTTATACATTTGCCATATTTTTGTAAAAAATTCTTGAATATTTCTTAATTGAATTCAATAGAGTCTTGCTGCTTCTGTCTGCAGCCCCCATACACCTCCAGGCAAAAAATGAAAAAAAGTCACGGTTCCAGAAGTTGTATTTCGTACAGCCCTGGTGTAAAATCCCTGATAAACGTACCCCTGCTGAAACAAAACGAAAAATTACAAAATAAAATATTTTTTTTATTTGTCAAACTTTTTTTTTTAAATTAAAAACAATAAAAATAATTCCAAAAAAATCTCAAAACGTAAAAAAACATTTTTATTTGTAAAATAAACGTGATTTTTCTATGATATTTACAAATTTTGACTTTGATAAATCAAAAGAAATCTTTTAAAAATCGTTGCACCTTTTTAAAAGACGTTTTTAATAGGTTGAACAATTAACTATTATCTATTGTCATTTAAGTTACTCAATTATCTTACTTGGTTCAAAAGTTATGATTTTTGCAATGCGAAAACTTAAATAGCCCCACTGTGCGTCGGCGCAGCGCATTGGTGCTGTCGCAGAAAATGGATATCTCATATAGTTGCAAGTTCAAAAATTCGTTTGGGAGAATGCAAAAGTCTTCGGGTACATATACGGGTTCCTTCAAACTCGCAGCAAGGATCGAGTACGGCAGAAAGGAGTGTTTACAGTCGAGGAAATTAAAGGCGGTACGCATTTACTAGTTTAAGAGGGACTCCGCGCATGCACTTCGCCGAGCAGCACAATGCCCTAACCTCGAAGATGAAGCTGTCGCCGGGGAGTAAACTTCTCTCCCTAAAACTATTTGTAGATGCAGGAGGTCTAATGCGCGTCGGCGCAGCTGGATTTCGATGCCAAGCACCCTATGAGCCTTCCCAAGTTTCATCCTATAACCTCAGCTATTATAGATCATTTTCATCGCAAGTTCCTTCATGCAGGAGCACAGAGCTTGTTGGCCGCTTTACGGCAGAGATTCTGGTCCATTGGAGGGCGAAAAACGGTTTCTTTTGTCATCAACAAGTGCATTCAATGCTTTAGATTAACGTCGAGCACATCATGGCACCGCTTCCAGAAGACCGTGTCCATCCGAATCGCCCATTTGTCATCTCTGGAGTGGACTTTTGTGGGCCCTTCTATTCCCTTCACCAAGGCTACGCACTTGGAAATAGTCGAATACCTTTTAACGCAATCCTTTATCTCAGCCCTAAAGCGATTTATAAGCCTGAGGGGAAAGCCTCAAACGATTTTGTCGGACAATGCAACCAACTTCGTGGGAGCCAAAAACGAGCATTGTAAGCGATCCTCAAACGAACTATGGGGTGCCCTTACTTTGCTGGAAATCCGGTGGAATTTCTTCCCACCTCGTTCCCCGCACTTTGGTGGCTTGTGGGAAGCCGCGGTCAAATCCGCAAAGTATTATTTTGTCCGCGTCGTTGGAAAGTCGATTCTCACATTTTATGAACTTCGCACTTTAGTGTGTGAAATATCCGCAATGTTAAACTCACGGCCACTCTGTCCCATTTCAGAATGACAGTAACGTTCTTACGCCTGCACACTTTCTCATTGGGTCCACATTTACCTCAATGGATGAGCCTGACGTCACCCATCTGAACATCGATCGTTTGAGCCGGTGGCAGCGTGTGTGCCAAATGCAGCAAATGTTCTGGCGCAAATGGAGCACCGACTATCTTTCGCTGCTGCAGGAACGGAGCAAATGGCGTTCTCCAGAGAGCCACATACAGCCAGGCAGCATGGTCCTCATCAAGGAGGACAACATACCCCCCTTGCGTTGGCGCCTTGGTATAGTTGAAGAGCACCGTCTCCGGAGAGGACGGCGTCGACCATGTCGCAGTCATCCGAACCGACTCTGGGCTATGCAAGCGGGCAACGAGGAAGTTAGGAGTACTGCCCCCGGAAACCACTTCACTTGGAAGCATGGCTTTCCAACGGGGGGAGCATGTCGGGAGCAGTCACAAAAGTCATGTTAAAATCATCTATTGTTTTTATTTGGTCAACATCACTGACAACAACAATGTAAACAAAGCTTTCGAATTATCTTTTATCTATGCGTGGATGTGCAGAGAAGCTTTGATAAGCGAAAGCAATCTCTGATCTCAGACCTGCGCACTCGCACCGCTCTCTCACTTTCTCGTAATCGCTGTTGAGTAGCAGGAATTCTGTCTGGAATTCGCTCTCGTAGAAAAGAATAAAAAACGCAGGTTGGTTGAATCTCTCGGCTTTCCTTTTCCCACCGTTCCGGCACCGCATAGTTTTTTTGTTGTTGTTATATATTTGCAAAAAGGTGGCATAAATTAATGCCTCCTTTGGCAGAATATCCGTTTTTAGCTGCGAGCGCATCACTGTCAGTCGCCCGCTTACCCGCTAGTCTGGTTCCGCACCACCGCGCAGTGCCGACCAATAGTGTTGCCCGCCCCCCCTATAGCTAGTTTTATTTCCGGACAAAATTAAATATTCTAGCGGGAATAAATTCCTAAGCCAATAAAGAAATATATTCAGTGAGCGGAAAATTCCTGCTATTAAATCCTATCTACAAGTTCCATCCCTTTCCATATAAATTTTATTGTATAGTTTTCCTGGCACAACTGAGGTCTTACGCCGGCTGAGAGACTACGTTGCAAGTGGCGCCCGAGCAGGGACTTGTAGGGAGAAAATAGGAAAAACAACACCATGGCAAAAACTGCTACAATAACAAAAAATAAAAATTTTTTTTTTTTTTTATTTATAATCAAAATTCAATAAACTACTACAGATAAAGCAAAATAATAATAAATAGACTACGGAGCTAAATAATAAAAAATAAAACGTGATTAAGAACATTTAAATCAAATTAATCGGTACCATCGCTCGGTACATTCTCACGCGACCGCGCCGTAAGTACAAGCGTCCGAACCCTCAGTACATACCGCGAACGAGTGCATATAAAACAACAAGAATTCAACCAAAGATCTACCTGCAGCGGCTAGAGGACCCGAAGGAGACAGATTTTCATACAAGGAAGACAGCGATCCAAAACAAACAGAAGCCATGGCATCCGATCAGGAGGAATATACCGATGAGTCCGTTCCAAAACTCTCTAAAAATCCTGGGGCTCCACTCGTTGGATATATTCTCGTCTTAAAATCAAATTGGTTGCGTTCGCTGAAGAATTTGGCTTCTCTCCCGCTGACGTGGTCGATGACCTTCAAAGAAATTTCGTCGCTTTGGTGCGAGACTCAGCACAAGCCCAAGAGGTGTGGGCTCGACTCGCTGATATAGAGAGACGCTTTGCTTCTCGTACTCCAAGTCCCGTTCCTGGGGAGAATAAGCCCAACGTCAGTGGGATTAAAGCACCCCTGGCGTCAGCGGCGAGCAGTGGAAGCTCCCCTTCGACGCGTCCTCTGCATACTCCCAGCGTTTTTATTACCGCCCCACCTTCTGCCTCAACGACCCGGGAAACCTTTAGGGAACCCACGCCTGAACGAAGTCGTCGTGAATTTACTTGCGTCCCTGAAAAGATCCGCAAATGGGGTCTTCAATTTGACGGTTACTCCGATCCTCTCGTCTTCATCGAACAAGTCGAAAGCCGTGCATTATCGTACGCAATCGACCTAGGGCTTCTTCCTCGAGCCATGGCCAAGTTACTCACAAACAGAGCGGACAAGTGGTTCCAAACCAGCCGGCTCCAAGGATACGGCTGGGCCACTTTGTCGGAAAGAAATTCCTCGAGTTCTTCCTCCCCGAGATACCTTCTGCGATTGGACGACAAAATCAGAAGTCGTGAACAGCTGGAGGGGGAAAGGATTTTATGCTCGACCTGCGTGTACTCATGCGCCATGCCGGCTACGATGAGGCACAAGAACTAAGTCGACTATACGAAAATGCAGCCCCTGAATATCAAATGTACATCCGACGTAACGAGTTCCGAACCAATGGGGAACTTATGCAGCTGGCCACCGAGCTGGAAGCTGTCAAGCAGCGCAGCTTAGGACGCGCTAATCCGACCGCAGCGGGACGAAGCACCCCTAACCCCTTTCAAGGCGGGGCACCCTCTCTTGCTCTAGGGAGGCCGCAACCAGGCCACCTAACCCTGTCGTTGCTAACATCATGACCACGTCGGATCAACGTTAATGTCCGAGATGCTTGCCGGGACTGAGGAGAGTCCGGGCATTTCAGCCACGAGTGTCGGCACAACCGACAATATTTCTGTTGGGACTGTGGTCGTAGGGAAGTTCGCACCGTAGAGTGCTGTAGCCGTCCACAGCCGGAAAACGGGAAACGTTGGGGACCAATCGCGCAGGGAACCCCCTGTAACAGCCCCCTTAGGGCCCAGATCGGGAGAATTGCCGCCGAAGTAGCTATTGGTGGGCACGTTCACGTCATCGGGGCATCCACAAGTTTCTTTTCGCCAAGAGGTCGCCGACGCAGTTGGTCAACCCCACCAGCTTCGTGACATTCGCACCCACATAAACCTAGCCGACGCATCGCAAGTCGAAGTCACGCGATTGCTGGTAGCAATCGTCGCACTCGCGCAAAAGATGATCCAAGTACCCCTTCTGGTCATGCCCGCCATGCTAGAGCCTTTGATCCTAGGGATGGACTTCTTGTGCACAATTGGCACCACCATTCAATGTGGACCCGCGAAGCTTACCCTGTCCCGAAGGAAACCACGAACCGATGAAACGACACAGACCCCCTAGATTGACCCACAAGACACCAACAACGCAAGGACCCCGATGATCACGACACAGGAACCGCGACTAGGCCTAACGAACGACGAAGCACGAGACGACACCGAAGCCCACGGAGAGCAACAGCGAGACGAAGAGGAAGCACACGAAGGAAAACAGCGAGAGGATAACGAAGCACACGAAGAAAAACAGCGAAGGAACGACGAACCACACGGAGAGCAACAGCAAGGGAACGACGAAGTACACGGAGAGCCACAGCGAACGAACAACGAAGCACACGGAGAAACCCAGCGAACGAACGACGGAGCACACGGAGAAACGCAGAGAGAAACGAACGACGGAGCACACGGGGAAACGCAGAGAGAAAACAACAGAAGCACACGGAGAAACACAGAGAGAAAACAATGAAGCACACAGAGAGCAACAACGGAAGGACGACGACGAAGCATACGGAGACCCACAGCAGATACAGAGGACAACGAGTAACGAGGAGGAGCCAAGGTTAACACGACGTGGAGTACGAATCACGGGGACTCGCACAGGAACACACAGCAGACGACGGAGGGAAGCCGACAATGACAACGAAGTCGAGAAGGATGCACGGGTCCAACGATTTCTGACGGAGCAGCTGGCACAATTCGAAGGGATGACGGGGGTGTCCAACATCGCCCAGCACCATATCACCATGAGAGACGACCGACCCATTAAACAACGATACTTTCCAAAGAACCCGGCTATGCAAAGGATCATCGATCAACAGGTGGACGCGTTGCTGGAGCAAGGGTGCATAGAGCCATCCCATAGCCCGCATAGCGCTCCCCTGGTTTGGTTAAGAAGAAGACAGGTCAGTGGCGCATGTGTGTCGACTATCGCCAACTGAATGCGAGGTCAATTCCCGACGCATACCCACTACCCCGGATAAACCACATTCTTGAACGACTAAGGAACGCGAAGTTTATCTCCACTCTAGACCTACGCAATGGGTACTGGCAAATACCCATGGCGATCGGTAGCCGTGAATGCACAGCATTTACTGTTCCCGGGCGAGGCTTATTTCAGTGGCGGGTCATGCCCTTCGGGTTACATTCGGGCCCTGCCACCTTTCAGCGGGCGTTAGACAGTGTAATTGGGCCTGACATGGATCCACACGCCTTCGCCTACCTTGATGACACCATTGTCATCGGGGCTAGTCTGGAGGAGCACATGGAGAATCTGAGGAAGGTATTCGAGAGTCTACGGAAGGCAAACCTGCGAATTAACCAGGAGAAATGCTCTTTCTTCAAAGGAAGTTAGCCTACCTTGGACATGTAATCAGTGATCGAGGTATACACACCGACCCGGAGAAGGTAGCCGCCGTACGAAAGCTTAGTCCCCTACGAACCTACGAGAGCTACGCCGATGCTTAGAATGGCATCGTGGTACAGACGGTTTGTCCCTAACTTTGCCTCAGTGATCAGACCCATGACAAACCTCCTACGGAAAAACCAACGGTGGCATTGGGGAGAAGAACAACAGGGTGCTTTTGACCTACTCAAAGATCTGCTGACCAACGCGCCAGTATTGGCATGTCCAGATTTCTCGGTCAAAATGACCCTACAAACGGACGCAGTAACTATGGACTCGGAGGAGTACTCACCCAAGAGATCGATGGCCAAGAGCGTGTCATAGCATACGTAAGCCGAAAACTCGATGCCGCTGAGCTCAACTACTCTCCGACGGAGAAAGAATGCCTAGCAATCGTCTGGGGAATTCGGAAACTGCGATGTTACGTCGAAGGTTACCGGTTCGCCGTGATCACTGACCATCTGACGCTCAAATGCTTGGACCAGATTGAGAATCCCACCGGGAGAATTGCGAGATGGGCGCTAGAGCTCCAACAATATCAATATGATGTCCTCTATCGCCGCGGGAAGTACAACGTGGTCGCCGACGCCCTATCTCGGCAACCACTGGAGACGCTGCAGATGCTTACGCCAGACAACCACCAGTGTATGTGGCTACAACGAAAGCTGAAGGACGTATGCGAGGATCCCCGAAAATTCCCTGACTATACCATCGAGAACGGGGAAATATACCGACACCTTGGTCACCGCCCTGACGACCAAGATTACATACCATGGAAGCTATGAGTAGCGGCTGAACATTGCCAACAAGTTCTCCATGTGACGACTCCATGTGACGACGCTCCCACCGCCGGACATTTAGGCATTTGGAAGACAATCTCACAGAAGTACTGTTATGTACGCCAATGCGTTCCCTGCCAGAAGCATAAGATAGATCAACGTCAGCAAGCGGGGAAAACGCTTACGAGACAAGTTAGCGAACCCTTCGGGATTCTGTGCGCTGACTTACGATGTACTCGTCTTCTTCGACTCTTTCACCAAGTGGGTTGAGCTCGTACCATTACGAAAAGCGACAACGGTCACACTCATCCGAGGTTTTCATAAAAGGATACTTTGTGACAACGGTACACAATTTACCAGTAAAGCCTTCAAAGATTTTCTTGCTGATACCGGGGTGGAACTTCAGTTCACCGCACCTTTTTGCCCCAGGGAGAACCCCACTGAACGTGCCAACAGTAAAATTAAGACGATGATGTCGCAGTACGTGGGAGAACAGCAGAACACTTGGGATAGTCAACTGCCGGAGCTATCGTTGGCCATCAACTCCAGCGTTGGCCATCAACTCTAGGTTAAAATCCGTGCCCAGCCGAATAACTAACCCTGTAGTAGCCTCCGCTCCCAGCCGCAGTAAATCCCGTAGCTTGGAATCCGCGCCCAGCCGGATTAGTAACCGTTCCCCTTTAGCTTCTGCGCCCAGCCAGAACTTAAGACCGTAGTATAGCTACCGCCCCCTCGTAGTACAGTTACCCAAATCCGGCTACTAAAAGTCCTTTTACGTAGTTTTAACCGTAAACTAGCTAGTTACGCAGCGCATCCCTGCGCATCTCCAACAGTTAGTCTGTCCCGCGCCGATATTCCGCTTCCAGCGCCTCCTTACCCGTTTCGGCTGCGAGCGTATCACTGCCAGTCGCCCGCTTACCCGCTAGTCTGTTTCCGCACCACCGCGCAGTGCCGACCAATAGTGTTGCCAGCCCCCCTATAGCTAGTTTTATTTCCGGACAAAATTAAATAAATATATTCAGTGAGCGGAAAAATCCTGCTATAAAATCCTAGCTACAAGTTCCATCCATTTCTATATACATTTTCTTGAATAGTTTTCCTGGCACGACTGACGTTTTACCCCGGCTGAGAAACTGCGTTACAAGGCTCACTGTGTTCCTGGTGGATAAAATTCTAAGCATACAAAAATATTCACACATCGACATACATAAATATTTCCATACAGTTCACTACACTACACTACAAAATCAAATATATTAAAAAATATACGTCCGAAAGTACCCAAATTAAATATATACATATAGAACTACACTAATACATACTTCCATTAATACACAATTAGATTATAAACATATGTCCAAATAAAACATACAAAAATACTTCGAGACAAAAATGACAGTCCACATCCACCCACATTGTAAGGAATCGTTTAGATCCCTTATAAAAGCCCTAAGAAAACGCAGGATCGACAGAAGAGAAAGAAGAGAAAGGGAGAGAAAGCTTGCGTCAGAGCCGTTAATCAGCGCATAGCTGAACAGAGGGCTGCTGAATAGCATCGCTGCAAAGGGGTATAAAAGAGCGAGGCAGGAGTCAGTTGAGGAGTCATTTGGAGAGTCAGTTGGGAAGTAGGTTGTGGAGTTTAGGCAGTGGTGGCCGCAGAGTGCTAGTGAAAGTGAATCCTTGGGAAACGAGCCAAGGATCACTTCAGTGGCAGTCAGTGGTGGAGTTCATGTTGCAGTGAATATAGGAAGTGACCAGTGATAGTGAAAGTGACTCCTTGTAAAACGAGCCGAGGATCACTTCAGAAGCAGTCAGTAGTCGAGTTCACGGCGCAAGGGATATAGGAAATGACGAGTGAAACGGAAAGTGACTCCTTGGGAAACGAGCCAAGGATCACTTCAGAGGCAGTTAGTTGTGGAGTTTAAGTTGTCAATGAACAGTGACCAGTGCTAGTGCTAGTGAAAGTGACTCCTTGGGAACGAGCCAACGATCAGTTCAGGAGACAGTAGAGCAGAGCAATTTTACCAGCAGCAATAACGCAGTAAGTCTTTGGGAAGATTCCCTTTGACCAAGCGAGTCCAGGTTACTACTTTCTTCCACTTCGTATTTTGTAAGTGCCCAGGCGGACGGTGAGTTTGCCAGCGCGTCAGCTTAGCGGGAGCATCTGTAGCGTGCAGCACCAGATTATTCTAGCGGAGCGAGGCTTAGCGAGAGTATCCGAGTGCGGGTAGCACCGGAGTATCTGGCGGAGCGTAAGCGCGGCGTGATCACCCAGACGGCGTTGGCCGGCGAGTCGGGCGTGCACCCATTTGTTAGTGATAGGGCGTCTTGTGCCCCGCTTAAGGCAGGTGTGGTGGAAAAGAGGTGAAAGCACCAGTTAAAATATATATTATATCACTTAAATCTAAACTCCGGTGTTCTTATTTTGCCACAGCGCCATCAAATATAAACTTGTTGCAGCGAATCCTGGACGAGAATGAGCTTTCCCGCCCCGATCGTTACAACATATTATTAAAAATATACCCAAAACAAGAAAGAAAGCTTACTTCGGTAAACCGAAGTTTGTATACCCTTGCAGTCTGCAATTGGATCATGGAAAATCGATCCATTTTGGTAATTTTATTATTATGTTAATTTAGTAAGTTTTACATTTTACATGTCGAATTTTACATTTTCATGTAAATAGTTGTCCGTTTTTAGTGAAATTAAAAACGACTATGTCTTAAAATTTAACAAATAAATTTATAGAAATTCGTTAAAAAACAGAGAAGTTAACAATTTTTTTACATTAATTTCGCCATCATTCCTATGGCAACTATATGATATAGTGGTCCGACATCGGCCGTTCCGACCTATATACTGCGTGCTAAAGAAATAAGACTATGCTGAAAATTTCATCCCGATAGCTCAGGAAACCGACAGACGGACAGATGGACAGACAGACAGACAGACGGTTATGGCTAGATCGACTCGGCTGGTGATGCTGATCAAGAATATATATACTTTATGGGGTCTGAGACGCCTCCTTCACTGCATTGCAAATATCATGGCAAAATTATAATGCCCTCTGCAAGGGTATAACTAAAAAAAACTCTCGCCTCGAAGGAAGTAATGTTATCATATCAAGACTACAATAAAGAATTTCAATTAACTACCGATGCATCAGATTATGCCATTGGTGCCGTATTGGCCCAAGAAGACAAACCTATATTGTTTATTTTTAGGACTCTAAGTAAGGCAGAAGAAAGTTATGCCACTTACAAAAAGGAAATGCTAGCAATAATTTGGTCAGTACAGACTCTTAGAAATTTTCTGTACGGTCCGACCAAAGTAAAAATAAATACAGACCACGAATCTCTCACTCACCCAACTAACCCAAAAAGCCGTAACGATCAGATGAAGAGATGGAAAGCAATTCTAGAGGAGTACAGCCATGAACTGCTCCACAAACCCAGCAAGGCAAACGTTGTTGCCGATGCTCTGAGTAGACCCATTCAAACGCGAGGGAAAGTAAACACACTAACAGGAACTATTCACAGCAGTTCTAGTTCTCCTGAGAGACTAATACCAATGGCAGAAGAACCAGTAAATGTTTTTAAAAATCAAATGCTATTTTATTTAGGAAAGACGTCCTCCAATAAATTCGAACTTGTTTTTGCCCACGTACCATAGACACATTATTACAGAACCTAATTTTAATTCAGAAATCTTATTAAAAATTTTAAAAGATAGACTCAACCCGTCTGTCATTAACGGTATTCACACAGACGGAAAAACTTTTGGTCAATTCACAAAATCTATCCACTTTTCAATAAATATAAAACCAGATTCTCAAGCAGACTAGTTAGAGATTTAAAAGACGAAACTGATCAAGAGAATGCAATTATAACAGAGCATAGAAGAGCACATAGAAATAGCAACGAAAACAAACAACAATTGTTAAACAAAGTTTACTTTCCACAGATGAGGGCCAAAATAATAAAAATTGTAAAAGAATGCCAAATTTGTAAAGACCAGAAATACGAAAGACACCCCAACAAACCAGAGTTACAAAAAACACCAATAGCACAATACTCAGGTCAAATTATTCACGTTGATTTTTAACTTACATGAGTTAAAAGTTTAGATAATATTTGTATTAAAAATATATAAACTTTCTTTATTAAGTGTAATTTTACAACTGTGTTTTCTTATGCTAATGATTAATAATGTAACCTATGCTTCATTGGTTTGCTGCTGCCGCTTCTGCCGCTGCTGCTGCTTCTGCTGACGTTCTCTGCTACCATCGTTGAACATCGCTGTTGTCGCTGATGCGGTAGGTCCTAATTGGTCGCTGTCGGTGATATTGCTGCTGCCGCAGTGCAGTTGACCATTTCTTATTCTAATTGGTCAATGTAATTTGGCAATAATTGTCGTTGCCAAATGCACTCGGTGTTGGGTTCAATCACCCAGCGTTAAAGCTTTCCCACGATCGTAGGGTAGGAAGTGAAAACTCAGCGCAAGTGGCTGGTGAACTCAATTGGGGACATATTGGGAAACATTCCGGCCAATAACTTTATATGTTAGGAAATCCCATTCTTACTGTAGAGTTCCTGTATTGGATTATAAATGAGCCCTGTAGTTTTAGGAGTTTTTTCTCCAACGAGACAAGTCCGCTGAAGTCGTTCAACAGTAGAGTTCCTGGCAATATTTCCTCGAAATCGGGAATGTGTTGATTGTTGACCATTTTGCATACTGGTTCCTTAAGGTTGAGCAGAGCGTTTACGCAAGTATCGTTACTTAAGTCTAGCAATTTTTCGGAATTACAAACAGTTTTATCGTTATGTGCCTCGCAAGGTTCTGTTATTGTAAATAGTTGCTTCTTACATTCTAGTAGATTTTCATATTTTAAATCGGTTATTATATGGGCTTTTTAGTGCTTTTACTTTTAATGTTCTGCAAGTGTCTTTATTAATTGTTGGTAAGCTAATAATGTAAATGAGGTCGTGGCCATTGGTGGCAAGTTTGACTTTAGCAAATTCTAAGAGTTCTTCTATATCAAAAATAAACTGTTTTCTTCTTTTAAAATGTTTTCTACAATGTTGGTTTCTTTTGCTGAGAAAATAAATGAATTTACTGTATTAGATTTTGCCCAAGTTATTGCGTACAGAATGTTTGTAATTTCTTCTTTAATTAATTGTATTTTATATTTTAAAATATTGGCTTTTTGATCCATTATTCCTTCCGAGTTTTGAGTAAATTTTATCATTGCATTTGTGACATTACTGAGTTGATTTATTTTTTCGTTAATTAGCCGGTTTATAACTACTTGTCTGTTATTATTTTCTCGACTTTACTGTCATTGTGTACGGACGTCTTATTTTCGTGCTCTGAAAAAATCAAAAATTTTTCCCAGGAAAATTTTCTTTCAAAACTTTTAAAAAGTGTTTATTTTTTTTCTCCGGATAATTTTATTGTCTTGACTAGATTAAAATTCTTTCTAATAATCAAGTTTCCCCGCCTGGCTGTGGCCTTGTGGTCTCTGCCCAACAGACACCGCCCACAGCCGGACCTTTCCGTGGGGAGGTACCGTGTGGAGGTACCTTGAATGCCCAAGATTCACTCTCCTCTGAAAGCATGGAAGACAACTCTGACGACATGTCGATGACATCGGACGACTCTCGCTCGTCCACCCCAACGCCCAAAAATGTAGCAAGCACCTATCGCCACATACGTCGTGGACGCTCACGCCCATACCCTGCATCCTCAGGCAGATTGCCGTTGGCCCCAGTGGCCCCTGCTGTTCCTGTGGAATTACCGGCACAAGTTTTGGCATCAACCCCGGCGATCTTGAACGCCAATAATGACCCACTTCCTGAATGGAAGGTTAATAATGTGGATAATACTTTCAAATCAAGCACTTTTGCCTGGCAACAAGTCCGTTCAAAGAAGCGTCGACTTCTAGACCCGGTTCCCGCCTTACAAAAGGGAACCCTAAATGGTCTGCAACAAACTCCCGACATTTGGCCACACCTCATCCACTTCAGCAAAACCAGTTTGCTGAGTTATCGAGAAATGTTGATGAAGCCGATCTCACGGATGTTGAAGCTTCGGTTGACACAAATGCCCCGAAACCAAATCCCCTCAGAAAACAAGGAAGCCACGCCCTATCAGGATTCCTGGGATAACGGACATCAACGAATTGGAAGCTTTGCTGAGTCCTCCAATACCTGCTGAAGACTTTGAATTCCGTACATCTTCTTCAGGGGATATACGAATTTACGCCAAGGACGCAGAAACTCATAGACACATCATTCGAAGACTAAACACAAAAACATCCAGTACACTCACTTTTGTCTGGACGAAGACAAGACATATCGTGTGGTAGTACGCAACCTTTCTGCCTCCACCCCAGTGGACAAGATTGTGGCTGAGTTTCGCAAGTATGGACACCTTGTGACGAACACTCACAACCCAAAGACCAGACTTTCACTCATGACCGACGCCCTCAGAACATTTGGTTCATAAACCTGGCGCCTGCTCCAAACAACAAGGAGGTATTAGAGGTAACTCAAATTGGAA
The DNA here is from genome assembly GCA_014170255.2 of Drosophila triauraria. Taxonomy (NCBI): domain Eukaryota; kingdom Metazoa; phylum Arthropoda; class Insecta; order Diptera; family Drosophilidae; genus Drosophila; species Drosophila triauraria. Next base: position 6,850,083 of record JABJVT010000007.1, read on the forward strand.
GACAGAGAGTGTCTGTTGAGTTGCCAAGGAAGAGCAAGACGCCAAGACAATGCTTTAGATGTTTTGACTTTGACCACACGAAGAACTACTGCCTCAAGCAGCCTGTCTACTCCTATGGTCTCCCTACCTCCTACGCCTATGGTCTCCCCTTCTACTACTTCTAGTACATGGAACTACAGTGAGCAGTTTCCCGATACCCTTGGCAATAGTAGGAGAGCCAGATCCAGATCTAGGATACACTCTCACCCCCCTGCTCCTGTTCCCCAAACTGGCACTCCTTCGGACCTAAGTGCCATCCTTAAAATTGTTCAAGATCCCAAAATGTGGTAACTCAGCAGTTCGCTACTAACTACAACAGCAAGAGACCCCAATTAAGCTCAAGGGTACGTGCACAACCCTCAGCTCCTTTTCCCAATGATGATCATTCTTCGGACTTGGGTGCTCTCCAACAAATGGTCCAGAGCCTGCATAAAGAGGTTTCTCTGCTCTCCTCCGCAGTGGCAAGTCTTGCCCAAAGCATGCTCAAACTGCAGGGTGGTGCCCTCAGTCAGACCTCCGTCATAGTGCCCGTAATGACCAGTGAACTACGAATCGGGTTCTGGAATGCCCGCAGCCTGGCTCCTAATGCCAATGAGCTGCTCATTTTACACAACAACATAACATAGACATTATGCTTGTTGCAGAAACATATCTACACCCAGGAATTCACTTCACTCTTGCGGGTTTTGTGTGTTACAGATCAGACCACCCAAGTAACTCCAGTCGAGGAGGTGCAGCTGTTTTGGTAAGACGTGAGATCTCCCACTACCACCTTCACGCCATCAGAAGCAGGACAATCCAGCTAGCTGCTATCATGGTCTCCACGCGCAGTGGCGAGCTCCTAATTGCTGCAGCGTACCTGCCACCTTCTCTCAGTTGGACGAGTGCTGAGTTTGACAACATTCTTTCCCAACTTGGTCAAAAGTTCATCCTGGGAGCTGATTTCAATGCAAAGCATCGGCTGTGGGGCAACTTCAGACAAGATCGAAGAGGGAGGGCTCTTCACGACGCCATAACAAGCTCCTCAGCCCAAGTCCTTGCAACAGGAAGCCCTACTTGGTACCCGCCGCGTGCAGCAGCCACCCCGTCCTGCATTGACTTTTTTGTATACAAGTCAATCCCTAGCAATCTACTCAACATTAGAGAGGAGCAGGACCTCTGCTCGGATCATCTGCCGCTGATAGCAACCCTATCTGTCTTTCCAACCACGATTGCCGCCAGAGTTAGCCTCTTAAAACCTGGCTCATGCCTTCCGGTGTTTAGGGAGTCCTTGGCAAACTCCCTGGTGCTTAACACAACTTTAAGCACTGAGGAAGATGTGGACACTGCGATTAGCACACTTCTTGCTAAAATAGGAGAAGCTTCCGTAGCTGCTGCCCCAACCAGACCATCAATCCCTCACCTGGTAAGACATCGGAGCGAACTCTCTGATTAACTTGAGGGTCTGCTGCTACTCAAGAAAAGACTCAGACTTGAGGATCTCCAACAGAGTGAGGAAGAAGCTATCGCTATTTAAATCTGAAGCAACAGACCGGTTATTAGAGAACGCTACAGCTGATGCAAGCTTACAAGAGGCAAGCTAAGCCTAAGTATCCTCTAAAGAAGACTGATGGAACATGGGCAAAATCCACTCTGGACCGTGTAGAAACCTGTCTGAAGACCTGGAGAGCAGGTTTACTCCGTTCAGCACTTCCTCTGCTAGAAGAGTGCAGCTTGTGGAGAAACGCTAGGATAGTCATGGTCCTAAAACCTGGCAAACCTCCGGGAGACCTAAATAGCTACCGCCCCATCAGTCTCCTGACCACCTTTGGCAAGCTGTTTGAACGCTGCATTCTAAGAAGAGTACTGCAGGCACCGATGGTAAAGCGTGTTATCCCAAACTTCCAGTTTGGTTTCAGGCTCAGACATGGCACCCCTGAGCAACTGCACCGAGTGACGGAATTCATACTGGATGGTTTCCATAACAAGAAGTATGTCGTTGCTGCATACCTGGATATACAGCAAGCGTTCGACAGGGTGTGACACGACGGCCTTCTATCCAAACTGAAGACACTGCTCAACCCACAGCTGTATGACACACTCAAGTCGTTCCTGTCTGACAGGACTTTCAGAGTGATCCTGGATGGAACGATGTCTACTGAAAGGCGGATCAGAGCAGGTGTACCACAGGGTAGTGTTCTTGGACCTACACTGTACAGCCTTTTCACTCACGACATGCCGAAGCCACCAGTACACTCTCAGAACCTTATGCAAAGGTAGCCTTGCGAACGACACAGCGGCAGTGTGCAGATCCTCTTGTATTTTCACTGCCACTGACAGGCTCCAGGCATACCTCAAGAAATTTAAAAACTGGGCCTGTCGATGGAACATATCTGCTAATCCTTCAAAGTGTGCAGTTGAAACTCACACACTTAGAAAGGACACCTGCCCAGAATTATTCTCACACGGAGAGCTCTTGGACCAGAAGAAGGATCACAGATACCTGGGTGTGACCCTCGACACTAGACTAACACTAGCAAAGCACATAAAACTCGTCAAAAACACACTAGAAGCCAAGGCCAAGAAGTTAGCTTGGCTCTTAAAACCTAATAACCACCTAAGCCTGTCAAACAAAATCAAAATCTACAAAACCATACTCGCCCCCACATGGAGATATGGAATTCAAGTATTTGAAATTGCAGCCAAAAGCAACCTTAACCATATCAGAATCTTCCAAAGCAAGACACTACGCACACTCTCTGGAGCCGAATGGTACATTCGAAATGTTGACCTGGCTAGGGACCTCCATGTCCCTCTAGTTGGAGATGTAACTCAACTCACAAGCTAAAACTTACCTCAAGAAACTTACGAACCACCCGAATATCTTGGCCAGAAGACTCACAGAACACAGACGCAGAAGAAGACTCAAAAGAACACATCCCATCGACCTACCACACAGAATTTTTTAAACTCCACATAAACTTAAATACTCCACTAATTTTTAACCCAAAACACTCTTCTACTCCCACACAATCTCTTTAATATCCATCGAACACCAAACTACACTATTGTAAAAGTTACTACATTACAGTAACAGTAAACAATATTACACTGTGTGTATCGACACAGTAATAAATTACTATAAAAGTGTGTAGAGCACTCACAAAAAAAAAAAAAAGTGACATTACTGAGTTAATTTATTTTTTCGTTAATTAGCCGGTTTAGAACTACTTGTCTGTTATTATTTTCTAGCTGTTCGTTTATTTTATTTTCTATGACCTCATAATCATGATGATCTGGTGATCCTGCCAGCCACTTCCATGCTGTCCCTATTGCTTCTATTGCTCTTTTTGGTATTTTTTCTGTTTGCAGTCTGCGTAAGTCGGATTTGATTTTTATTAGTTCGTACGAAAGATATGGTTGAAGCGGATGAGATGAAATAAGTGATTTAAATGATTCCTCTAAAGTTGCAAATGTCTCTTCGTAGCTGGTCAAGTTGAAAATGTGGATTATTTTAAACGTTCCGTCTTGTTTGGCTGCTAGTCCGGTTTCAAGTGAAATGAGTTGGGAGTTTAAATAACATAGTCGAGAACCGTGGTAATACCCAGGCAGGTTGGTAAAAATAGTCTAAAAATTATGTTTTAATATTATTTTTGTGGATTATTTTTCCGCTTTGAGTTTTAATGGTGGTGTTTTTGTTTTCTGCGACTATTTCTTTTTTATACCTAGGTGTTAGTTTTGACGCTAATCTTTTATCGATTTTAATGTGTACTATTTCGCCTGGCCTGAAATGTTTTTGTAGGTTCTTGTTTTTATTGTGGTATTCTAGTTCATAAAGTTGTTTCTTTTGAATTTTCTGCCTTATTTCCTCTCGTTGATTTTCTATATCTTCTGGTGTATTAGGGATTGTGTTCCTAAAAAAATGTCTTTAGGCTTTTCTCTTGTTACTGAATGTATTGATTTGTTGTATTCCTGGACCGCTTGGAAAAGTAAATCTTCAAATACCATGCTCCCGTTGTCTTTTTTTAAGCATCTTAAAATTTCGGATAATGTCGAGTGGAACCTTTATACTCATCCATTACTTGTTGATGCGTATGGGGCAGTGGTGTGCACTGAGATTTTAAGTTGGTCTTCTAGCATGAATTTTATAGCTGCAGAACTTAAAGAACGTTCGTTATCCATTATAATCCATTTTGGCATACCGAAAGCGATAAGCATTTCTCTTAAGGGTTTTAATATCTTCAGCTGCCCTTGACTGTAAAATTTTTACTTGAGCGTATTTGGAAAATTTGTCGATACCTGTTAATACGCTGTTTTTTCTGTGATATATATATCTACATGGACTATTTCTCCTGGACAATTGGGGATAGGTGTTGGTTAATTTTCGCCTTTTGGCGGATGCCTATCGTATTAAGATTCTTTACAGGTCTGGCAGGACTTAACTATTGCTTGAATTTTCTTTTGAGCTTGTGGGAAAAATAATTCTTAAGTATTTGTATTTTATTTTCTTTCGCATCTGTGCGCTCTATTGAGTTCTACAGTTATTAATTCGTTTTGTTGTAATTCGGACGTGACGTCATCTACTTTATTTTGCGTGAACCTTACTTTATATGAACTGAAATATGTGGGATAAATATTTTGTTTGTATTAATCAGACCCTGCGTGTTAGGATGGCTATTATTTGTTCTTTTGTGTACTCTCTTCTTTTACTATGTGTCTATGGTAGGTTGGGAATGGAATTTCGCCAATATCTGAATCCGTTTCGTCGATAAGTAGGAATAATTGATTTTTGAAAACATTTATGGGAGCTTCTACAGAAAATATAAGATTGTGAGATGAGCTTTCGTCGCAATAATTGGTTGCTGTGGAGCTGAGTGAATTTATTTCGGCTGAGGCTCTAGAAAGTGCGTCAGCTACTACATTAGCTACTCCTGGCATGTATTTAATTTCGTGATTATATTCGCCAATAAGGTCTCTCCATCGTTTTAGTTTCGCGTTTTGGTTATTGACACTATTTGAAAAACTTAGGTGCTGGTGATGTGTGTATATTACTACTTTCGAATATCCGTAAAGATAATGTCTTAGGCTTTGAAATGCCCACACCATGAAAAAAATTTCTCTTTCGTTTGTTGCATAATTATCTTCGGTTTTTGAGAGTGTACATGAGATAAATGTTATTGGTCTATGGTTTTGTTCTAAGACTGCGCCTATTGCATAGCTTGACGCGTCGGTTGTAAGCTGAAACTCTTTCCAAAATCTAGGTATGCTAGGTGACGTTTCGGGAGATGAGTGTATTTTTAATTTTTCGAAAGCATTTATTGCTTCTTTGTCCAAGTTAATAGCTGTCCTGCTTGATTTATTTTTGATACTCGACCTTCTTCTCCTCGGTGGAGAATGGTTAGTGGTTTGGCTATTTTGCATAATCTCTTATAAATCTTCTATAATACCCTGTCATGCCTAAGAAAGATCGTAGATCTTTGAAACTGCTTTTATTTTGTCAATATTTGTCTTAGCTCCGTCTTGTGAGATTGTATACCCTACAAAATCTACTTCGTTTGGGAAAATATATATTATACGGAGAACGTGAAGGTCTAATAATGCCATCTTCGAGCATTTCGTTTATCTGCTTTTCTACTTCCTGTCTTAGTGAAGCTAAGTATGGGTAGTGTTTTCCATAAACTGGGGAGTCTGATTAAGTTCTTATTTCTCCTACCACTTTAGTAGTGTATGCTAATTTTGTGTCTGGGTCGGCGAATAAGTTTTGTGGCTTTGAACAAGTTTTTTATAATTATTTTTTGTGACTCGGTCATATGACTGACTTGTGGTCCTATTGTGTTAACGGCTTGTGCGGCTAATTGGTGAATTTTAATTTTCCTTTTAGTTTCAAGAATTAGTATATCATTTTGACATCTATAATTGAACCTAGTAATTTCATTGTATTGTTTCCTAATATGCCGTGGAATGTTTTAGTGTATCTAAAAAAATATTTTAGTGGTTTATCTGAGATATTGGAAAGTTTAAGCATCGTGTTTTGTGTAATTTCATTGTTGCCACACACAGGAGCTGACTGAAAAGTTTTTCTCGTTTGGTTTTGGGTGTGGTAGCAGTTGTGTTTGAATGTAATTCTGGTTTAAGGCTGCGTCTATTAGGAATTTTAAGATTTTTCCGTTCCCCATCGTTACTTTAAAGTAAGGTAAAGAGGAACGATTTATTCTAGAAAATAGAGCTCGGACATATCAATGTAATCTTGTTGTTCGGTATCAATTTGCCAAGTAAATTGTTCTTGAAGTTTGCCTATATTATTCTGTTCTGCCATTTCGTAATATTCCTGTTCTGCACTAGTTGTATCTTCTTGTGTTTCCTGTTATGTAGCAGTTCTGACTCGATCTGAATTGTCTTGGCATCTTGCTAGTGTTCTAAGCATTAGAAGTGCTAAGAGGTCGTTTCCCAAAAGTATCATTGTTCGCCGGCTTATTCATATAGTTAATATGACGCGAACGAATTGATTGACCAACCTCCATAGGTTCGGCTTTTGGTTGGGGTCGCGGGGGCGGTGTCGGAGAAATATAGGGTGTTATTGGTCTTGCTTGGCTTGAATTAGCTTGGTTGTAAAAATTAGGTTGGGTGGTTTGTGAAGTGGAATTTCCCGGTTGCGGCTACTACCTGCATCTGTTTAGGATTATAGTATAAATGGGGATGAAAATTTTGTTTGGCTCCTACCATTCGGAACGGTTGGTGGGTTCTTGGTGGTAGTGTAGGCGGTTTTCCTGTGTAAATGCTTTTGCGTGTTTGGTTGTTTCTAGAGGTCTGATTCTCGAGCAAATTGCATAGGTGTAGTGCATGCCCTAAGTCGTCCGGTCTTTGATCGCTAACAGTTAAGCTAGATTTCCGCTTAGGCCTCCAACAAAAGTATCTAAAGCTTTCTCCTGTACATAGTCGTTAAAGATTTTATGGTCTCCTGTGAAGCATCCAGATTACTACCATGGTTCAGGATTAAGGATAGCTGTTGGTAGACTGTTTGGTAGAACTCAACTATAGTATTGTTTCCTTGAGCAAAGGCATAAAGCTGGTACTTTAAGGTTTTAAGGTCTCGTTTGTCGGCAAAATGCGATAGCTGGCATAATAGTAGGGTGCTGTATGATTCTAACACTGCGTCTGCCTGTCCCGTAATTTTATTGCGGAGTGCCAAAAGAATGCCGTTATATTTTGGCGAACCGATTCTACCTTCATAGATTTTTAAACTCGTGCTACGCTCTTTTTCCATGAGGAAAATTCACTTTGTTTCCTGAAAATTCTCTAAGCGATTGTACAATGTCCGGTATTTTATCTAATTCACTAAGGTTGTGTGCTAGTTCTCATCTGATTGTTTGGTCTGTATATTGCGAAAAATCATTATTGGGTTTAATTATTTCCTTCACTAAGCCACTTAATTTGGTTTCTAAGACGCCTTTTATTATTTCTTCGATATCTCTCTCAGTCATGAGTCACGCGTTGCTAGTTGCGGAAGGGCCTATAAGGTTTCCTAGTCGGTCTGCTAAATCTTGGTCTGGCATTTTAGTTATGATTTGTGGTCACGATATTTGAACAGTTGATTAAAGGGATGAATTTATATTTTATAAATTTTGTTGATAGTTACTCAGAATTCGGGATGAAAATAATTAATTATTTTGTGCTGTAAAAATTATAAAGTTTGATTTAAAACTTAGATTTTAGATTTTTAGATTTTAGATTTTTTCCTGTGTTTTCTTAATTTTGAATTTAGATAACAAATTTTTATAGAAAATTTAGCGATCGATTTAATTTAATTTAAAAATTCTTTGATTCTTTGTTAATTAATTTAATTTTTATAGTTATTATTCTTTTCCAGTAGGTATAAAATGAGAGTTCTGGCCCACATTGGGGAGGAGGTGGGGAGGCAATTAAAAGGGTAATTAATCAAAAGGTTGACAGGTGGGGTCAAAGAGTGTAATTAATTAAGAGAGGAAGACAGGTGGGTGAAAGAGGGTGTAATTAATTAGGAGAGGTTGACAGGTGATCGCGGGAATATGTAAATTTGGGCCAGAAATGCGAAGGGGTGTAAAAGAAAATAGGGAAAATGTGGGAAACTGTGGAAGTATGTGAGGGTTGTCCCGTGCCGAAGGTTAAAGGGCAGGTGTTTGTGGTTGAGTGGATCGCGGGATGATCTCAGTGTGCTCAAGGACCGTAACAGGTCGTGTGGCAGCAGTAAGCCCAAAGTCTCGCATTTAGAAGACAGAGAAAAGGGGAAAAGGCGCCCTCGCATTTACCGAGCGCCCCTAATTTTCACCTGGGAAAGTCTCACATTTAGAAGGCCGGAAAACGCACCCCTTGCATTTGCCGAGCACCCTAATTTTCAGCTGGGAAATTAGGCACCTGCGATCGGAGGAAAACAATGTACACATATTTATCACGTTTTGTTTGTTGTTTTATTTCTGAGACAAACAAACAATGTCTCAGAAATAAACGCCCTCAACTTGGCTTATATTTTGACCAAAGCCGGTTTGTGGTGTGACAACAAAACTACCCCTATGAGGATCGGATTTGTGTGTCTGTACGAAATCCAGTTTGTAGCGTGAAAAGGGAAAACTCAGGGTGAGTTTATGCTGCTATTTTTAGTAATTTTGTTCACCAAATCCGGTTTCTGGTGAGAAAATCCACAAGATCGGGGCCCTGGCAACGGTTGCAGTCGACTGAACAATTTAGAACCTTTATATATCTACTACTACTAAGATGTCTGCAGCAGCCAGCTTTCTGACCAAGGCCCAAGAAATTGGGGAGTATTTTGGGGCGGAAACTTGATCTACAAGGATGTAGACCAACGCAAGTGGTATGCGTATGTGCCGCCCACAAAGGATGACCTAAAGAATCCGCCGAGTGCCGACAGCTTAGTGAATTTAAGGTTTGCGGCGTGTAAAAGAATAAAAGATGTTGAGGAAAAATTTGTGTACACCGCACAAGTGTACAACCAATTTGAAAAGAATTGGCCGGTAAGGCGTAATAGCACCTCCCCCCAACGACCGCATCCTGGCAGGGCGGTCTATTGGAGGGAGGAGATACTGCACGAGGAGCCGAGCGACGACGAGGACGAGGATCAGACACCACCCGGAAGATAATAAGCTTGCGCCACTTGCGCAAAGAGATGGGTGATATCGGTAAAAAATGAATGAAAACGTGGAAGTACGTAAGCGTTTTAAAAGAATTGGCCAGCCAGACGGCAGAGCACCTCCACCAACGACCACACCCGATGACGAGACACCCCACAGGAAGGAGAAGAAGAAGCCTTCCAAATAAAAATAATAATAAATAAAAATATAAAAATAATAATATATAAAAATAATAATATATAAAATATATTTCACTTTTAAAATTAAAAAAATATGTATTTTCAACTTAAAATATAAATAATGAAATTTTAAAATAAAAATAAATTTTACATATTGTGACGCGCGAGCGCACATAATAACCCCATAAATAAATAAGAACAGAACATGTAAATAAAACTGAAGAAATATAATAAACGGTTCGAACATTCAAATTCAAATTTGAATATCCACGCGCGCGCCACTGATCGAGAACAGAGGGTCACACTAGGCCGAAAGGGCTTTGGTCACACCAAAAGGGCAAATCCGCACGCGCGGCGGTCACACTAGACCTCGCCAGATCCCTATATAAAGCGGACCACGGCCAGTGGGAAGGCACTCAGCTACCGACAGCGATCGGGTGAGGTAAGCCTACGTTTAGTAGCCCACATCCAGGAGTCAGTAACAGGAGTCTTTGGGGACAGGATCTTCGGGTCTAGTCCACATTCATACATTGTAGTTAGTTTCCCGTAGTATTTTCCCCAACCTCCCCGAGTAGACGTCAGCGTCTCCACCACTCCCAAATCGGCCCGCCTATTTGCTAGGAAGACTTACGGGTCTCCGTTATCCCGGTTCGGCCCGCCGATCCGCACTTCTCGCAACTGGCAGACTTTCGAGCCTCCAAACCTTCTCATAACTGGCAGACTTTCGAGCCTCCAAAACCTTCTCATAACTGGCAGACTTTCGAGCCTCCAAAACCTTCTCATAACTGGTAGACTTTAGAGCCTCCAAAACCTTCTCATAACTGGCAGACTTTAGAGCCTCCACAACCGTCTCATAACTCCCGGTTCGGCCCGCCGATCCGCACTTCGCAACTGGCAGACTTCCGAGCCTCCAAACCCTTTCGTGACGGGTAGACCTCAGAGCCTCCAAAACCCCTTAGCGGCAGCACTAGTTCTGTAGCATACTTTCGGGGCAACACCTCATGGTAAACTTGCGGGCTCCCGGCTCTCGCGCCCTCTCTCTCTCTTTCTCACCCACAGAAAGCGCCCACCATCACCGGGTCAAGCCACCTCCGGGAGCGACGCCGCGACAGCGCCCTTACTCCGGCACGGACGACGACGGAGCAGGTGCAACGGCCCACGACGACGACTCCGCGCCAGGTCGCCGGTTCCGGCTTGGTTCCTTAGCTCTGTACACTATTCGTTAATAAACCTACCCTAGATATACATTCACGGCATAATTTTCTAGAGCTCTCATCTGGGACCGGGTCGGAATCTCTTCAGCAACCACACCTGACCCAAATAAATTCTTGGGACGAGTCCTGGCCCACGCTGAACTATCTCAGCCCCAGCAGACCGTCACAGTGGCGCCCGAACAGGTTGAAGTGGTTGCAAAGAAAGAAGAGTAACCGACACCGCACCAGTAGAGTAATGTCTAGCTGGGTATATCAAACAGCTAAGACTGAACTAGCAGAATACGCGGTGGAGTTCGGGTTGGACGCGACAGGAAAGGTAGAGGAATTAAGAAGATAATTGCAGCATTTGCCAAAAGGACGGACCACGAGGAAGCCACCAAGGAGAGATTGGCAGAACTAGCGAGGATACACAGAAGGGAAAAAGCCCAGCGCCAGACGGAACGTACCAAACCCCGGGGATAGTAGTGACCGAGCCCTACACGGAAATGGACAGTAAAAAGGAGGCCAGGATGGGAAAGAGCGTGGAAGTGGACATCGTGGACCGAGTACGGAGTTGGGGATACGATACCAAGGAACGACAAATCCCTTGGGGTTCCTGAGTAAAATGGAACAATGGGCAGAAGGATACGGCATTCAAGAGGACCAGTTGGTACAGACGATGCCATTCATATTAGAAGGAATTGCGAGTGACTGGTGAACACCACACCAACTAAAATCAGAAGTTGGGCACAGTTGACAGCGGAATTGCGGGAATACTTCTTGCCGCCCAGATATGAGGAAAACTCGAAACCCAGATAACGCAACTGAGGCAGCGAGAATCTGGACCGGTAAGAGAGTTCGCAATGAGGCTACGGAAACTGATGAGATTTACAAAACTCACAGAAGAAGAAAAACTCGACCGAATATATAGAAATTGCAGAAGCAAGATAAAACTATATGCACGACGATCGGCATTCAGAACGTTAACCGAGTTCCTCAGTCTCGCAGAAGAAGTAGAGGACATCGAGGCAGCGGAAAGCTGGACACAAGCAACGCAGTCGATGCAACCGAGACTGAGTCCGGAAATCTGCATGCGGTGCGGTGGAACAGGCCATGCAGCGCGCACATGTAGCAATCCACCAAGACTATTCTGTTGGGTATGCGGCAAAAACGGCATTAGAACAACAGAATGCTGCAGAGCCACGACGGGAAACGCCGGGGCCTGAGCAGATAAAGCTGGCGGCTCAGGCCAGACAAAATAACCCAGCAGGACAGAAGCAGTTAAGTTGCGACGGATTCCAAATACTGGCCAAGATAAGAATTGGAACACGGTGGGCGAGAGGAATGGTGGATACCGGAGAGACACGAAGCGCAATAAGTATAAATCGGTGTCGCGACTTACGAACCCAAGGCAAATGGAATGGATCACAGGCGGAGATTACACTCGCCAACGGAGCAACTCAAGAAGCAGTGGGAGAATTTACGGCAAAGATCACATTCGAAGAGAAAACAGGCAATCATCAATGAACAGGTGGATGAGCTGCTAACGCTGGGAATGATAGAACCATCACGAAGCCCATATAGCGCACCGGTAGTACTGGTGAGGAAGAAGAACAACGAATGGAGAATGTGTATAGACTATCGGTTGCTAAATGAGAAGACGGAAAAAGATGCCTACCCGGTTCCAAGAATGAACTTCATCCTGGATCAACTCCGGGAGGCGAAATACATCAGCACGATAGATCTAAAATCTGGATACTGGCAGATCCCGATGGAGAGCAACAGCCGGCAGTACACAGCTTTCACGGTACCCGGTAGGGGATTATTCCAATGGAAAGTCATGCCCTTCGGATTAACAACGGCACCAGCGACATTCCAGAGAGCATTGGACACGGTAATAGGGCCGGAAATGGAACCGTTCGCGTTCGCTTACCTCGATGACATCTTGGTCATAGGTCGAAGCAAACAGGAACACTTAGAAAAGCTGCAGGAAGTGTTTAGGAGACTACAGAAGGCGAATCTGAGAATCAACCCCGACAAGTGTCACTTCTTCCAGAAAGAGCTCAAATATTTAGGCCACATAGTCAGCGATCGCGGGATCAGGACGGATCCAGAGAAGGTAGCGGCCATCCGGGACCTGCCAACACCAAAAACTACTAAGGAAGTGCACAGTTTTCTGGGGATGGCATCGTGGTACAGAAGATTCATTCCAAATTTCACGGAACAAGCCGGAGCACTGCAAGATCTGATGAAGAAAGGGAAAAAGTTCGAATGGAACATGAATCACCAACAAGCATTCGACCGACTAAAGAATAGCCTCACGCAAGCACCGGTTCTGGCATGCCCAGACTTCACGAAGCAGTTCAAGCTACAGACAGACGCAAGTGACGTGGGCATAGGCGCGGTACTTACACAGGAAGGTGAGCTGTGGAGTTGAGTGAATTTATTTCGGCTGAGGCTCTAGAAAGTGCGTCAGCTACTACATTAGCTACTCCTGGCATGTATTTAATTTCGTGATTATATTCGCCAATAAGGTCTCTCCATCGTTTTAGTTTTGCGTTTTGGTTATTGACACTATTTGAAAAACTTAGGTGCTGGTGATGTGTGTATATTACTACTTTCGAATATCCGTAAAGATAATATCTTGGGCTTTGAAATGCCCACGCCATGAAAAAAAAATTTCTCTTTCGTTTGTTGCATAATTATCTTCGGTTTTGAGAGTGTACATGAGATAAATGTTATTGGTCTATGGTTTTGTTCTAAGACTGCGCCTATTGCATAGCTTGACGCGTCGGTTGTAAGCTGAAACTCTTTTCCAAAATCTGGGTATGCTAGGGTGACGTTTCGGGAGATGAGTGTATTTTTTAATTTTTCGAAAGCATTTATTGCTTCTTTGTCCAAGTTAATAGCTGTCCTGCTTGATTTATTTTTTGATACTCGACCTTCTTCTCCTCGGTGGAGAATGGTTAGTGGTTTGGCTATTTTTGCATAATCTCTTATAAATCTTCTATAATACCCTGTCATGCCTAAGAAAGATCGTAGATCTTTGAAACTGCTCTTATTTTGTCAATATTTGTCTTAGCTCCGTCTTGTGAGATTGTATACCCTACAAAATCTACTTCGTTTGTGAAAAATATATATTATACGGAGAACGTGAAGGTCTAATAATGCCATCTTCGAGCATTTCGTTTATCTGCTTTTCTACTTCCTGTCTTAGTGAAGCTATGGGTAGTGTTTTCCATAAACTGGGAGTCTGATTAAGTTCTTATTTCTCCTACCAGTTTAGTAGTGTATGCTAATTTTGTGTCTGGGTCGGCGAATAAGTTTTTGTGGCTTTGAACAAGTTTTTATAATTATTTTTTGTGACTCGGTCATATGACTGACTTGTGGTCCTATTGTGTTAACGGCTTGTGCGGCTAATTGGTGAATTTTAATTTTCCTTTTAGTTTCAAGAATTAGTATATCATTTTTGACATCTATAATTGAACCTAGTAATTTCATTGTATCGTTTCCTAATATGCCGTGGAATGTTTTTAGTGTATCTAAAAAAAAAATATTTCAGTGGTTTATCTGAGATATTGGAAAGTTTAAGCATCGTGTTTTGTGTAATTTCATTGTTGCCTCACACAGAGCTGACTGAAAAGTTTTTCTCGTTTGGTTTTGGGTGTGGTAGCAGTTGTGTTTGAATGTAATTCTGGTTTAAGGCTGCGTCTATTAGAATTTTAAGATTTTTCCGTTCCCATCGTTACTTTAAAGCAAGGTAATGAGGAACGATTTATTCTAGAAAATAGAGCTCGGACATATCAATGTAATCTTGTTGTTCGGTATCAATTTGCCAAGTAAATTGTTCTTGAAGCTCGCCTATATTATTCTGTTCTGCCATTTCGTAATATTCCTGTTCTGCACTAGTTGTATCTTCTTGTGTTTCCTGTTATGTAGCAGTTCTGACTCGATTTGAATTGTCTTGGCATCTTGCTAGTGTTCTAAGCATTAGAAGTGCTAAGAGGTCGTTTCCCAAAGTATCATTGTTCGCCGGCTTATTCATATAGTTAATATGACGCGAACGAATTGATTGACCAACCTCCATAGGTTCGGCTTTTGGTTGGGGTCATGGGGGCGGTGTCGGAGAAATATAGGGTGTTATTGGTCTTGCTTGGTTTGAATTAGCTTGGTTGTAAAAATTAGGTTGGGTGGTTTGTGTGAAGTGGAATTTCCCGGTTGCGGCTACTACCTGCATCTGTTTAGGATTATAGTATAAATGGGGATGAAAATTTTGTTTGGCTCCTACCATTCGGAACGGTTGGTGGGTTCTTCGTGGTAGTGTAGGCGGTTTTCCTGTGTAAATGCTTTTGCGTGTTTGGTTGTTTCTAGAGGTCTGATTCTCGAGCAAATTGCATAGGTGTAGTGCATGCCCTAAGTCGTCCGGTCTTTGATCGCTAACAGTTAAGCTAGATTTCCGCTTAGGCCTCCAAACAAAAGTATCTAAAAGCTTTCTCCCTGTACATAGTCGTTAAAGATTTTATGGTCTCCTGTGAAGCATCAAGATTACTACCATGGTTCAGGATTAAGGATAGCTGTTGGTAGACTGTTTGGTAGAACTCAACTATAGTATTGTTTCCTTGAGCAAAGGCATAAAGCTGGTACTTTAAGGTTTTAAGGTCTCGTTTGTCGGCAAAATGCGATAGCTGGCATAATAGTAGGGTGCTGTATGATTCTAACACTGCGTCTGCCTGTCCTGTAATTTTATTGCGGAGTGCCAAAGAATGCCGTTATATTTTGGCGAACCGATTCTACCTTCATAGATTTTTAAACTCGTGCTACGCTCTTTTTCCATGAGGAAAATTCACTTTTGTTTCCTGAAAATTCTCTAAGCGATTGTACAATGTCCGGTATTTTATCTAATTCACTAAGGTTGTGTGCTAGTTCTCATCTGATTGTTTGGTCTGTATATTGCGAAAATCATTATTGGGTTTAATTATTTCCTTCACTAAGCCACTTAATTTGGTTTCTAAGACGCCTTTTATTATTTCTTCGATATCTCTCTCAGTCATGAGTCACGCGTTGCTAGTTGCGGAAGGGCCTATAAGGTTTCCTAGTCGGTATGCTAAATCTTGGTCTGGCATTTTAGTTATGATTTGTGGTCACGATATTTGAACAGTTGATTAAAGGGATGAATTTATATTTTATAAATTTTGTTGATAGTTACTCAGAATTCGGGATGAAAATAATTAATTATTTTGTGCTGTAAAAATTATAAAGTTTGACTTAAAACTTAGATTTTAGATTTTTAGATTTTAGATTTTTTCCTGTGTTTTCTTAATTTTGAATTTAGATAACAAATTTTTATAGAAAATTTAGCGATCGATTTAATTTAATTTAAAATTCTTTGATTCTTTGTTAATTAATTTAATTTTTTATAGTTATTATTCTTTTCCAGTAGGTATAAAATGAGAGTTCTGGCCCACATTGGGGAGGAGGTGGGGAGGCAATTAAAAGGGTAATTAATCAAAAGGTTGACAGGTGGGGTCAAAGAGGGTGTAATTAATTAAGAGAGGTTGACAGGTGGGTCAAAGAGGGTGTAACTAATTAGGAGAGGTTGACAGGTGATCGCGGGAATATGTAAATTTGGGCCAGAAATGCGAAGGGGTGTAAAAGAAAATAGGGAAAATGTGGGAAACTGTGGAAGTATGTGAGGGTTGTCCCGTGCCGAAGGTTAAAGGGCAGGTGTTTGTGGTTGAGTGGATCGCGGGATGATCTCAGTGTGCTCAAGGACCGTAACAGGTCGTGTGGCAGCAGTAAGCCCAAAGTCTCGCATTTAGAAGACAGAGAAAGGGAAAAGGCGCCCTCGCATTTACCGAGCGCCCCTAATTTTCACCTGGGAAAGTCTCACATTTAGAAGGCCGGAAAACGCACCTTGCATTTGCCGAGCACCCTAATTTTCAGCTGGGAAATTAGGCACCTGCGATCGGAGGAAAACAATGTACAAATATTTATCACGTTTTGTTTGTTGTTTTATTTCTGAGACAAACAAACAATGTCTCAGAAATAAACGCCCTCAACTTGGCTTATATTTTGACCAAAGCCGGTTTGTGGTGTGACAACAAAACTACCCCTATGAGGATCGGATTTGTGTGTCTGTACGAAATCCAGTTTGTAGCGTGAAAAGGAAAACTCAGGGTGAGTTTATGCTGCTATTTTTGGTTATTTTTGAATATATTTTGACCAAAGCCGGTTTGTGGTGTGACAACAAAACTACCCCTGTGAGGATCGGATTTGTGTGTCTGTACAAAATCCAGTTTGTAGCGTGAAAAGGAAAACTCAGGGTGAGTTTATGCTGCTATTTTTGGTAATTTTGTTCACCAAATCCGGTTTCTGGTGAGAAAATCCACCACATCGGGGCCCTGGCAACGGTTGCAGTCGACTGAACAATTTATAACCTTTATATATCTACTACTACTAAGATGTCTGCAGCAGCCAGCTTTCTGACCAAGGCCCAAGAAATTGGGGAGTATTTTGGGGCGGAAACTTGATCTACAAGGATGTAGACCAACGCAAGTGGTATGCGTATGTGCCGCCCACAAAGGATGACCTAAAGAATCCGCCGAGTGCCGACAGCTTAGTGAATTTAAGGTTTGCGGCGAGTAAAAGAATAAAAGATGTTGAGGAAAAATTGGTGTACACCGCACAAGTGTACAACCAATTTGAAAAGAATTGGCCGGTAAGGCGTAACAGCACCTCCCCCAACGACCGCATTCCTGGCAGGGCGGTCTATTGGAGGGGGAGGAGATACTTGCACGAGGAGCCGAGCGACGACGAGGACGAGGATCAGACACCACCCCGGAAGATAATAAGCTTGCGCCACTTGCGCAAAGAGATGGGTGATATCGGTAAAAAAATGAATGAAAACGTGGAAGTACGTAAGCGTTTTAAAAAGAATTGGCCAGCCAGACGGCAGAGCACCTCCACCAACGACCACACCCGATGATGAGACACCCCACAGGAAGGAGAAGAAGAAGCCTTCCAAATAAAAATAATAATAAATAAAAATATAAAAATAATAATATATAAAAATAGTAATATATTTCACTTTTAAAATTAAAAAAAAATATGTATTTTCAACTTAAAATATAAATAATGAAATTTTAAAATAAAAATAAATTTTACATATTGTGAAGCGCGAGCCCGCACATAATAACCCCATAAATAAATAAGAACAGAACATGTAAATAAAACTGAAGAAATATAATAAACGGTTCGAACATTCAAATTCAAATTTGAATATCCACGCGCGCGCGCCACTGATCGAGAACAGAGGGTCACACTAGGCCGAAAGGGCTTTGGTCACACCAAAAGGGCAATCCCGCACGCGCGGCGGTCACACTAGACCTCGCCAGATCCCTATATAAAGCGGACCACGGCCAGTGGGAAGGCACTCAGCTACCGACAGCGATCGGGTGAGGTAAGCCTACGTTTAGTAGCCCACATCCAGGAGTCAGTAACAGGAGTCTTTGGGGACAGGATCTTCGGGTCTAGTCCACATTCATACATTGTAGTTAGTTTCCCGTAGTATTTTCCCCAACCTCCCCGAGTAGACGTCAGCGTCTCCACCACTCCCAAATCGGCCCGCCTATTTGCTAGGAAGACTTACGGGTCTCCGTTATCCCGGTTCGGCCCGCCGATCCGCACTTCTCGCAACTGGCAGACTTTCGAGCCTCCAAAACCTTCTCATAACTGGCAGACTTTCGAGCCTCCAAACCTTCTCATAACTGGCAGACTTTCGAGCCTCCAAAACCTTCTCATAACTGGCAGACTTTCGAGCCTCCAAAACCTTCTCATAACTGGTAGACTTTAGAGCCTCCAAAACCTTCTCATAACTGGCAGACTTTAGAGCCTCCACAACCGTCTCATAACTCCCGGTTCGGCCCGCCGATCCGCACTTCTCGCAACTGGCAGACTTCCGAGCCTCCAAACCCTTTCGTGACGGGTAGACCTCAGAGCCTCCAAAAAACCCCTTAGCGGCAGCACTAGTTCTGTAGCATACTTTCGGGGCAACACCTCATGGTAAACTTGCGGGCTCCGGCTCTCTCGCGCCCTCTCTCTCTCTCTCTTTCTCACCCACAGGAAGCGCCCACCATCACCGGGTCAAGCCACCTCCGGGAGCGACGCCGCGACAGCGCCCTTACTCCGGCACGGACGACGACGGGAGCAGGTGCAACGGCCCACGACGAAGACTCCGCGCCAGGTCGCCGGTTCCGACTTGATTCCTTAGCTCTGTACACTATTCGTTAATAAACCTACCCTAGATATACATTCACGGCATAATTTTCTAGTGTTCTCATCTGGGACCGGGTCGGAATCTCTTTCAGCAACCACACCTGACCCAAATAAATTCTTGGGACGAGTCCTGGCCCACGCTGAACTATCTCAGCCCCAGCAGACCGTCACAGTGGCGCCCGAACAGGTTGAAGTGGTTGCAAAGAAAGAAGAGTAACCGACACCGCACCAGTAGAGTAATGTCTAGCTGGGTATATCAAACAGCTAAGACTGAACTAGCAGAATACGCGGTGGAGTTCGGGTTGGACGCGACAGGAAAGGTAGAGGAATTAAGAAGATAATTGCAGCATTTGACAAAAGGACGGACCACGAGGAAGCCACCAAGGAGAGATTGGCAGAACTAGCGAGGATACACAGAAGGGAAAAAGCCCAGCGCCAGACGGAACGTACCAAACCCCGGGGATAGTAGTGACCGAGCCCTACACGGAAATGGACAGTAAAAGGAGGCCAGGATGGGAAAGAGCGTGGAAGTGGACATCGTGGACCGAGTACGGAGTTGGGGATACGATACCAAGGAACGACAAATCCCTTGGGGTTCCTGAGTAAAATGGAACAATGGGCAGAAGGATACGGCATTCAAGAGGACCAGTTGGTACAGACGATGCCATTCATATTAGAAGGAATTGCGAGTGACTGGTGGAACACCACACCAACTAAAATCAGAAGTTGGGCACAGTTGACAGCGGAATTGCGGGAATACTTCTTGCCGCCAAGATATGAGGAAAACTCGAAGCCCAGATAACGCAACTGAGGCAGCGAGAATCTGGACCGGTAAGAGAGTTCGCAATGAGGCTACGGAAACTGATTAGATTTACAAAACTCACAGAAGAAGAAAAACTCGACCGAATATATAGAAATTGCAGAAGCAAGATAAAACTATATGCACGACGATCGGCATTCAGAACGTTAGTTCCTCAGTCTCGCAGAAGAAGTAGAGGACATCGAGGCAGCGGAAAGCTGGACACAAGCAACGCAGTCGATGCAACCGAGACTGAGTCCGGAAATCTGCATGCGGTGCGGTGGAACAGGCCATGCAGCGCGCACATGTAGCAATCCACCAAGACTATTCTGTTGGGTATGCGGCAAAAACGGCATTAGAACAACAGAATGCTGCAGAGCCACGACGGGAAACGCCGGGGGCCTGAGCAGATAAAGCTGGCGGCTCAGGCCAGACAAAATAACCCAGCAGGACAGGAGCAGTTAAGTTGCGACGGACTCCAAATACTGGCCAAGATAAGAATTGGAACACGGTGGGCGAGAGGAATGGTGGATACCGGAGCGACACGAAGCGCAATAAGTATAAATCGGTGATGCGAATGCTGCCAGCGATACAAGGTCTCGCAACAAAAGGCGGCAGGGAAAATGCTCACAGTAATCGTGGAAGCTCCTTGGGAGACAATGTGCGTGGACTTTGTCGGACCACTACCCCGAACAAAACATGGAAATACGACATTAGTCGTCATAGTGGACAAATTCTCGAAATGGGTTGAACTTGCGACAATAAGGCAAGCAACTGCAGAAGCATTTCTGAGAGTATTCCGGCAAAGAATAATTTCCAGAGTCGGAGCACCAAAAGTTCTGATCTGTGATAATGGCGTACAGTTCACGGGGCGAAAGACAAAGTCAGCCATGGAAGGGTGGGGAATCCAACAACGATTCACGGCACCATATACACCCCAGGAGAACCCAACGGAGCGCACCAATCGAACAGTAAAACCATGATCGCCCAGCTAGCGGGCAAGGAACAAACATCCTGGGATGAACATCTACCAGAACTGATGCTCGCTTACAACAGTAGCACGTCTGAATCTACCAGATATAGCCCAGCACAACTCGTGTTTGGCCGAGAGCTGAGGGTGCCAAACACGCTTTCGACCAGGTAACCGCCGGCTCGGCGATACCGGCAGAAAGCATAGAGGCAAGATGGGAAAGGTTACAGAATATCCGTAAGGAGGCAACATCGCACATGCAAATGGCAGCTGACCAACAAAAACACCACTACAATCTTAGGAAAGAGAGTGGAAGCCAACAGTCGGACAACTAGTTTGGTGTAAAACACATTACTTGTCCAAGGCGGCAGACAAGTTCAATGCCAAACTAGCACCGAAATTCGATGGCCCATGGAAAGTAGTGAAATTCGCATCCCCAGTAATTCTTGTCGTAAAGACCCAAAATCACGGAAAACCAAACGCGTCTATATGGGGATACTAAACCATCAGTAGAAACTAACACTACACTAAACATAAACACCGACACTAACATGAACATATACAATCTCATTACAGAAGACAAAATGGACAAGCTGCAAGCCTCAATGAAGAAGTTTTGCGAGAGCTATGCGAGGGCCAACGCAGCGCGGCCATCGACCCAGTTAATCGCGGCCAAGGAACTGGTGGCAGGGATAAGAAGAAGAACCGCACCGGCCAAATTGATGACCGCAGGGACCAAGGCGGCATCAGAGGAGACCGCACCGACCCCAGCCCAGCCAGCCGAGATCACGACAGCACGCAAGGCAGTGACGGTGGGCAAGCGGATCGCCCACACCCCAAGGACAGAGCAAGGTGGAAAGACCCAGCGGACAGCAACACCAGTCCGGAGCCCAAGCCAGAATCGCCAGCCGATCCCAAGCCGGAACCAGGAACCGGGCCCGAGCAAGTCGGCAACAATGCCAAGGCCAAGACCGCAGGACACCTCACCAGACCGCGACATTCTGCAGCTGGATATCGAATGGGGCGCACCGACAAAAGCGAAGATGTCGGCAGACGCGCGAGCCGAGATCCAAAAGCGATTGGCAGTGAGGAAGTTCGGAAAACAGCTGCGCTTCTTGGTAAAGGACGGCACGACGACCTGGAGGGTTATATGCGGCCGAGGAAGCAACGTAAGGGTGGAGATACACGGCGCCTCGTAAACGGGGGGAAGTGTGACGCGCGAGCGCACATAATAACCCCATAAATAAATAAGAACAGAACATGTAAATAAAACTGAAGAAATATAATAAACGGTTCGAACATTCAAATTCAAATTTGAATATCCACGCGGGCGCGCCACTGATCGAGAACAGAGAACAGAGGGTTACACTAGGCCGAAAGGGCTTTGGTCACACCAAAAAGGGCAAATCCCGCACGCGCGGCGGTCACACTAGACCTCGCCAGATCCCTATATAAAGCGGACCACGGCCAGTGGGAAGGCACTCAGCTACCGACAGCGATCGGGTGAGGTAAGCCTACGTTTAGTAGCCCACATCCAGGAGTCTTTTGGGGACAGGATCTTCGGGTCTAGTCCACATTCATAAATTGTAGTTAGTTTCCCCGTAGTATTTTCCCCCAACCTCCCCGAGTAGACGTCAGCGTCTCCACCACTCCCAAATCGGCCCGCCGATTTGCTAGGAAGACTTACGGGTCTCCGTTATCCCGGTTCGGCCCGCCGATCCGCACTTCTCGCAACTGGCAGACTTTCGAGCCTCCAAAACCTTCTCATAACTGGAAGACTTTCGAGCCTCCAAAACCTTCTCATAACTGGCAGACTTTCGAGCCTCCAAAACCTTCTCATAACTGGCAGACTTTCGAGCCTCCAAACCTTCTCATAACTGGCAGACTTTAGAGCCTCCACAACCGTCTCATAACTCCCGGTTCGGCCCGCCGATCCGCACTTCGCAACTGGCAGACTTCCGAGCCTCCAAACCCTTTCGTGACGGGTAGACCTCAGAGCCTCCAAAAAACCCCCTTAGCGGCAGCACTAGTTCTGTAGCATACTTTCGGGGCAACACCTCATGGTAAACTTGCGGGCTCCGGCTCTCGCGCCCTCTCTCTCTCTCTCTTTCTCACCCACCATCACCGGGTCAAGCCACCTCCGGGAGCGACGCCGCGAGAGCGCCCTTACTCCGGCACGGACGACGACGGGAGCAGGTGCAACGGCCCACGACGACGACTCCGCGCCAGGTCGCCGGTTCCGACTTGATTCCTTAGCTCTGTACACTATTCGTTAATAAACCTACCCTAGATATACATTCACGGCATAATTTTCTAGTGTTCTCATCTGGGACCGGGTCGGAATCTCTTTCAGCAACCACACCTGACCCAAATAAATTCTTGGGACGAGTCCTGGCCCACGCTGAACTATCTCAGCCCCAGCAGACCGTCACAATATATAAATTTTAAAATTGTGTTTTTGAGTGTGTCAGCGTTTGCAGGGAATTGCGTGAATATGAGGGAGGATCGGGGCTACAGTGTTTACAGATACCTACGCCACAGCCCATTTGCTTGCTTGTTTGTTTGTTTGTTTTTGTTTTGCCTTGTGTCTGTCTATTTCTGTAAGGCCTCGGAATGTGTGTGTGTGGAACACAAAAGAGGGAGGATTGAGTATCTCATCGCATACACCCGCACACATGTACTCACACGCACATACAGCGACGTTTTGAAATTAACCCTGAAAAATAGTAAATACCAGATACCAAAATAAAAACACGCTAGAATTTGATTTGGATTACGTTAGAGATTTATTTTCGGCGTTGCAAACATATTTTTCTTATGCGCTAAGTATAATCTCATTATTTCTAAGGCTTCATCTCGATGATTTTTATAGAAAAAGCAAGCACACGTATCTTCAGCAAATCCAACGGGGTTATTGTGTAATTTGCAAAACGTAAAATGGTCACCATACAATGTTTTATTAAGACCATATTCCCCCATATCCAACAACATATTCCTGGTATCAATCAGATATTTTAATTGTTCGTTTAAAATGTCGCCGCCAAATTGTGAAGTAAAACTATTGATTCGGCTTACTATTCCAGCTTGTTTGTTATCCATTTGTATTCTCTTTAAAATATGTATGTATGTATGTATATATGTCCGTATGCATGCATGTCAGTCCGTATGCATGTATGTATATATATATATATATAGGACATTCCATATCAACTCGGCCACCCCTGTTTTTTTTCGCTCTGAAAAAAAAAATGCATACCCACATTTTAAAGTGCTCCATGTCCATATAGTGACCCTTAAATATTTTTTCGTTACCATCAATACTTTTCGAGATAATCGCTGTTGGACAAACAACTTTAAAAAATCATAGCATTGAAATGGTGCATGCAATTTGAAAGACAAAAAATACAGTTATCCTTTTTTCAAACATATTTTTCATAAAAAAATACTTGACTAATCTAGGATTAATATTAAGCCTGTTTTTAATTAAAAAAAAGGGTTTTTAATTTTTTTTTGTCTTAGGGCCAGTCGATATTCGGTCAAATTTGTTTTTCCCAGGTAGTTTGCGTTCTAATTATAATACTTTATTTTACACGCACGCTGCTGGTACGTCTGCTTCTCGTTGTCCGAATCAGCTGACAAGAGATACATACAGCTGTTAAAGATACATAAAAAGTAAGAGATTCTTAACAATACCAGAGAATCACAAAAAATACTAAAGGTTCGAAACCAAATAAATGGCTCGTTACAAATTCAAAATTAACAAACTGCCGTTAAATTCAAATATGAGTATTCGTTCCTCAACATACCGCCCGGCCCTGAAACTCGGTTTCAGAATTCGGTAGCTGCGCGATTTTTGTAATAGGACGGGTCATCTCTCCAGTTGAAGTTTTCAATTTCACTGATCATACAATGCCATCAGGCCCAGGATAGGTCTCAAGAATTCTTGCCAAAATCCATGCTGCAGGTGGTGTATTCGAGTCCTTGATTATAGCCATGTCTCCACACTTCAGGTTTGGGGATCTAGTTGTCCACTTCGGACGCTGTTGTAAGGTGGTCAGGTACTCCTGACGCCAATGTTTCCAAAAGCCGTGAAGAAGAGCTTGAGATTGCTGCCAGTAGTCTAATCGGTTGGCAAGCACTGCTTCCAGGTCTCCTTCTGGTATTAAAGTGTACGGACGACCGATCATCAGGTGTGCTGGAGACAAATAGCCAATGTCGGTGTCGGAGGTCGTATACAGTGGTCGTGAATTAACCACGGCTTCCACTTGTGCTAATAAAGTATGCATCTGTTCGAATGTAAGAATTGTGTTACCCAGTACTCGATGGAGGTGCAGCTTGACTTCAGAGTTGCTTAAACGTCCACCTACGCGTAGAAGTCCATCGTCGTCCAAATTGGTGAGAGTGTGCGCAGTTTTGAATCCTTTTTAAGAGAAATTCCATTTTTTAGTCATCGGCGATCCTCTTTGAAAGCTGCCTGCACATGTCGAATACAGCAGATGCGTGCTTCATTAATCTCGTCAAAGCTTAGAGATACCGAACCGCGTTTGTGTGTATAATCGGTTTTTGTAACGACCAAACCTCAAACATACGCCATGGTGCGAACGAGCTTCCACCAGGACGAGACGCGAGCAACCAGTTCGTCTATTATGGATGGTACAGGAATGGCCTCTGCTACGGCCACCAGAGCAACAGTCTTAATTTCGTCAGTGACTCGATTATCTGCAATGGGAATAGATGTTTGAGGAATTTGTTGATTTACCAAGCTCAGGTCTTCTTCGTGCAGCCATTGTGGACCCTTCCACCAAAGAGTAAAGTTGAGAAGATCTGCAGCCATCATCCCTCTGGAAGCACAATCAGCTGGATTCTGCTTTGTGCTGACATGGTGCCAGGCATGTCGCGGTATAATTTCCAAAATCTCTGCAGTGCGATTAGCTACAAATGTTTTCAATTAGTCCAAGCATGAACCGAACCGTGATAGCAGTCTTTAGAGCAATTATAGCATAATATTCGGCATAATAACAAGGTTCCAAGCGGGGCAATGATTGTTGTTTAAGTGGTGCCACCCGTGTCTTTGCTGCAAGAATAGACACTTCAATACTCCCATCCGGATGCTTTATACGGCTATACACAACCGCGGCGTAGGCCTTTATTGACGCATCAGAAAATGCATGCAGTTCAATCGCGCCGGAGGAATATCCCATATGCCTCTTCACTTGCAGGTCTGTCAATTTGGTTAGATCTGATCGATAACTCCGCCATAAATCCGCCAAATTACCTGGCAGGAGAGTCCCAATCCAAATCAAGCAGCCACAACTCTTGGAATAATATCTTGAATTGAACAACTACTGGCGCGAGCAGGCCCAGTGGATCGAAGATTCTCGAAACGTCGGACAACACCTGACGCTTCGTACTCTCTGCGGATTTAGTCAGACCGACCTTGTACATTAAAGTATCGGAGCTCGGCTGCCAGTGAATGCCAAGGACCTTGGTCGTCTCGTCTTTGATATGCACATACCATCTGGGAATGGGCTTGCCTTCGGGTCTCCAATGTGTTGGCTATTAGAAACCCATTTGCCAAGCTCTAGTTGTGCATGGTCCATTAATTTGATCAGTTCATCTCGGCGTCGTACCAGCTCATCTTCTGTGCTTGCTCCTGTAAGGACATCGTCCACATAGAAGTCTTCTAAAACGATTCTTGCTGCTTCCGGATAGGTTTGCTTGTAGTCATTTGCAAGTTGTTCCAGCACTCTACAGCCAAAAATGGAGCACATGCCGTGCCATATGTAACGGTACATAATTGATAATGGAATAATTCTTCATTAGGATCCTCTCCACAAAATTCTTTGATAATTACAATGTTCAGCGGCCACCCAAACCGGCCGATACATTTTGACAATGTCTGCCAAAATACATACTGGTGAAGACGAAATCGGTGGCAAACTGCAAACAGATCCCTCTGAATGCACGGACCCACAAGCAAAGCCTCATTCAAGGACCGACCGCTTTTATCTTTATACGAACCGTCGAACACCACTCGTAGTTTATCATCAGATACTGTGTGGTGTGGCATATAGAATACGCGCCCATCTGTTGTGTGTACTTCACTTGGTTTCAGCTTTCGCATGTGGCCCAGAGACTCGTAATCGTGCATGAATTTTACGTAATGTGCTTTTAGGCTTTAATCCTTCTGCAGGCGTCTTCCCAAAGAATTAAAACGTGACATTGCTCCCTGAAGTGTGTCAGCGAATTCGGTGGATTTGTCCTTGAATGGCAGCTCTACACAGTACCGCCCATGTACATCTCGCGTGTGAGTTTTGCAAAAATGTGCTTCAACTTTTGCATCCTCTGGATCAGGTGGAATATTGGCACATACGTTCTCGATTTCCTAAAACCTTTGAAGAGAGGCATCGACATCTAGTGTTGACAGTAGAGATGTCGCAGCAGCTGGGGCTGCAAGCGCAGTTGACGTGATTACCCAGCCGAAAATTGTTGACACCGCAATTATGTTGCCCTGCTCGTCCAGCTTCTTTGTCCGGAAAGCGCAGCCCATACATAGTTACTTCCAAGCAGGATGTCAACCTCAGAGATAGTGTGGAACATCGAATCTGCAAGAGGAATATTCTCGAAGATCTTCAGGGCTCCTGCATCGATAGTGTTCCTTGGCAACGATGACGTTATCTTATTGAGCACGTGAATTGAGTACATACACCATCGCAGTGGGTAGCGTTCCTTTTATTTGTCCTAAAGGAATACTGACAATCCGTTCAGATGGCGCTCGGGCAATGTGACTCATAGACACCATGGAAACATTCTGGTCTTGTTGATCCTGCGGACCCTGTACTATCATGGCGACGCTTGGTTGACTTTGATTTGCAGCAAGCGGATCAGAAGTGACTTGCAAATGAATAAGCGAATGATGCTTGCCGTGACACTGTCTGCAGCGATATCTTGACTCGCATCTTGCAAATACGTGATCAGGCTTCAGACAGTTAAAACATAATCGTTTCTCTTTCACGAGGGGATGGCGCTGCTCTACCGAAAGTCCAAGGAAGTGCGCGCAATCATATAATGTGTGCTCATCTGACTTGCATTGAACACATTTGAAGCTATGTCCAGCTGATAAAAATGAACGTGACGATCCTCTTGTGTTTTAACCAAGCGTAGCAGTTGTTGTTGTACCTTCAGGTTGGCTGAGCTCGAACTCCTCACAGCGAGCGTCAAGAAATCCGAACAAATCCTCAATTTTTGGGGACGTGACATCTCGACTGAAGTCAACCCACTTGCGTCTGGACTCCGAATCAATTTTGGCCAAAAGGAGATGGATAACCCAGCAGTCGCGGCCAGTTTGTCTGACTGCATCCAAGCCACGCACAATTTCATTTGCACCGTCGGAAATCTTGCGAAGAATGCCCACGTTAGTCGTCTTGGTCATGGGCAAACTGATGAATGATTCCAGGAGCGAGTTGACGACGTGGCGGGGCCGATCGTAGCGCTCGACTAAGCGTTCCCATGCTGTGTTATATGCCGCCTCCGTGATTCGCAAATGATTAATCAAACGCTGCGCATCGCCCTCTAGAAAAGATTTGAGATATTGAAACTTTTGGCCTTTTCCCAAATACTCTTTGCAATGGATTGCGTTTGTATACAAATCCTTAAAGGCTGGCCACTCCTTATAATCGCCTCCGAATGGTTTGATTTGAAGCTTGGGCAACTGTACTTCTCTGCCTGGCGCCACCGCGTCAGTACTTGGTGCTGCCGTACTTGTCGGAAAACGCTCAGAAAACTCTCTCTGTATTTGTAGTTGTTGCTGTAATGCCTGCGAAATAGCGTCGCCAGCTATTTCACCACGCTCATCCATCTTTGTTGTTGTTGTTGTTGCCCCAGCTTGCTCTTTTATCTGCTTATAGAGCAGTTGGGCTCGTACGTACTTTCCTTCATACACCCCGTAGTCGCTCATGGGATCAACATATCCTCGAGATTCTGCAAACTCGAACATGTCATCCGTGGATCGGTCGAACTCTGCCCAAACAGCATCGAGTCTCGCCATCATGATTTTCGCAATCTGCGCATTACACTCCGATGTGGGATTCTCGACAAACGAAAGCAGCCGCGACAGGCTGGACTTTTGTTTGCTCCTTACTAACTTTAGTTTGTCCATTTCACACGTTGAGTAAACCGATCAGCGACAGATCCGGCTTGAAGGACCAATTATTATTAGAAACAAGTGAGTTTGCGTTCTAATTATAATACTTTATTTTACACGCACGCTGCTGGTACGTCTGCTTCTCGTTGTCAGCTGATTCGAACTGTCATTTGGTTAGAGATACATAAAAAGTAAGAGATTCTTAACAATACCAGAGATTCACAAAAAATACTAAAGGTTCGAAACCCAATAAATGGCTCGTTACAAATTCAAAATAAACAAACTGCCGTTAAATTCAAATATGAGTATTCGTTCATTTTCAGATACATAAGAAAAAATCTTAGAATTTTAAAATTGTTTGTTTAATCCTTTACTTTTGGAAAGTTATTTTGGTCATGCTATGAATTTAAATTTTAGGTTTTGGGAAAATTGCGCTTACACTGGAATTTAATCTCCGCTTTTAAAACCGTTATGTACGATAAACTTACATATAAATTTCAAAATACACACTTAGTCTCCTAAATAATATTCAGTGTTGAATTTTGAGATCCTAAAACCAATTATACCCCTTTCCAAAATTAAAAAAAAATTAATTTTCCTAGCAAACACATTTTTTACCATATAATTTTTGCTTGTATCTGAACCTCCTCTACCTGGGAAAACAAATTTGACCGAATATCGACTGGCCCTAAGACAAAAAAAATTAAAACCCTTTTTTAATTAAAACCCGCTTAATATTAAACCTAGATTAGTCTAGTATTTTTTATGAAAATATGTTTGAATAAAGGATAACTGTATTTGTTGTCTTTCAAATTGCATGCACCATTTCAATGCTATGATTTTTAAAGTTGTTTGTCCAACAGCGATTATCTCGAAAAGTATTGATGGTAACGAAAAATATTTAAGGGTCACTATATGGACATAGAGCACTTTAAAATGTATTGCATGAAAACAGGGTGGCCGAGTTGATATGGAGTGTCCCATATATATAAGTATGTTAGGTCATAGTCCCATTGAAAAATGTAAAATATTGTGTGCATTATTTAGGGCACAAACTCCGCTTTTAATATGTATTGAGCAAAAGGGAACTGATTAAAATCGAGGGTGTTTAAAGTGGGCAACCCAATTTCTACGTCATCTGATAAGAATAAAATTTCCTAACATCAATTTTCCTGAAGTTATTTGTTGAATATATTTTCTAGTTTGCTGAAAGTTGTTTAATCCATCGTTCAAAAAAATTTTATGGTGATTCCTGGTGAGCCAAAGAGCAGTTTTTCGCGACTTAATTGTTAAGCGTGTGAAGTCGAATTGTGGTTGTATCACAAAGTTATTATTAAGTTTATTTTCTTTGTTAAATACAAGACCAATTTCCTTTAGAATGAACTTGTTTTTATTATCAAAAAATCCTTGGATATCGATAGCGACCACTTCGTTATTCATTTTAAGGGGACTATACGATTTTTGTATTAAACCTTTCAGGGGGCTATACTAAACGATCGTGAATGGAGGAATAGACCTGAGTGTTTTCGTGACTTGGTGAAATTAAATCGGTTGAAATTCTGACATCGATAGGACCTGATTTAACTGTCTCATTTTGATGTGAAAGATCGATAACTATTATCGGTTTAGCTTTAAATTCTGCCGGTGTTAAATATGGTTGTTCAGGGTGATTGTAATAACTCTTTTGAAACCTTGCATACATCTCGTAAAGGTGAGCGTATTTATCCATTTCAAAGTTAACATTCAAATCATCATATGGGTATGTTTCCGAGATCAAGTGGACTTTCAAGTTAGATAAATTATTTGTAATTAATTGTCCGTTCAATAAAAAGGCAACAATTGCAAACCTAGGTTGCTCCCGGTTGGCAGCTAGCTTAAAGTTCCAAACATGTTGAGTACCCTGGACCAGTTTTGGATTAATATATGAGTTTAAAGTTTAGATAATATTTTTATTACAAAAATATAAACTTTCTTTATTGAGTGCAATTTTACAACTGATTTTTCTTATGCTAATGATTAATAATGTAACCTATGCTTCATTGGTTTGCTGCTGCCGCTTCTGCCGCTGCTGCTGCCTCTGCTGACGTTCTCTGCTACTATAGTTGAACATCGCTGTTGTCGCTGATGTGGTCGGTCCTAATTGGTCGCTGTCGCTGATATTGCTGCTGCCGCGGTTCAGTTGACAATTTCTTATTCTAATTGGTCAATGTAATTTGGCAATAATTGTCGTTGCCAAATGCGCTCTGTGTTGGGTTCAGTCACCCAGCGTTGAAGCTTTCCCACGATCGTAGAGTAGGAAGTAAAGAAGTGAAAACTCAGCGCAAGTGGCTGCTGAACTCGATTGGGGACATATTGGGAAACATTCCGGCCAATAACTTTATATGTTGGGAAATCGGTGCTAATGCCTTACTCACATTCGTAATCTATTTGTTGTTGTTCAGATTTCTGCGCGTGTGGCGATACTCTTACTTTGGTTGAGCATTTAGCATTCTGGGTGTTAACTCCTCCCCCCTTAAACGCGACTGTCCTCGGTGGCAACGTAAAAGAGTACAGATCCGGATGGGGATGGCTCTTCAATTGTTTTCGCTGGAGCTGGTAAGCCTTCCATTGGTTTGCGCCTTCGCATAAATCGTGTGATCAGTCCTACGATAACTACGAATATGATGATGGCGGTTCCATAATTCAGGGAAGAATCTATAATTCCTTCGCTTCTGAGTTTCTCTAGTACTCTTGTGTTGTTTATGTTAAGTTCCTTGACCATTTGTAGTGACAGTACTTCATCTATTTTCGACTTTTCCGCTGCTAATTGAAAAGTGGGGTTCCGGTTCAACCGGGCTGGTTTCTTTAGACTTGTAGATGTTTTCTCCAATTGTTACTGTAGAGTTCCTGTATTAGATTATAAATGAGCCCTGTAGCTTTAGGAGTTTTTCGTCCAACGATACAAGTCCGCTGAAGTCGTTCAACAGTAGAGTTCCTGGCAATATTTCCTCGAAATCGGGAATGTGTTGATTGTTGACCATTTTGCATACTGGTTCCTTAAGGTTGAGCAGAGCGTTTACGCAAGTATCGTTACTTAAGTCTAGCAATTTTTCGGAATTACAAATAGTTTTATCGTTATGTGCCTCGCAAGGTTCTGTTATAGTAAATAGTTGCCTTACATTCTAGTAGATTTTCATATTTTAAATCGGTTATTATATGGGCTTTTTAGTGCTTTTACTTTTAATGTTCTGCAAGTGTCTTTATTAATTGTTGGTAAGCTAATAATGTAAATGAGGTCGTGGCCATTGGTGGCAAGTTTGACTTTAGCAAATTCTAAAAGTTCTTATATGTCAAAAAATAAATTTATTTTTCTTTAAAAATGTTTTCTACAATGTTGGTTTCTTTTGCTGAGAAAATAAATTAATTTACTGTGTTAGATTTTGCCCAAGGTATTGCGTTTTTCCGAGTTTTGAGTAAATTTTATCATTGCATTTGTGACATTACTGAGTTGATTTATTTTTCGTTAATTAGCCGGTTTATAACTACTTGTCTGTTATTATTTTCAAGCTGTTCGTTTATTTTATTTTCTATGACCTCATAATCATGATGATCTGGTGATCCTGCCAGCCACTTCCATGCTGTCCCTATTGCTTCTATTGCTCTTTTGATCTTTTTGTGTTTGTAGTCTGCGTAAGTCGGATTTTATTTGTTTTAGTTCGTACGAAAGGTATGGTTGAAGCGGATGAGATGAAATAAGTGATTTAAATGATTCCTCTAAAGTTGCAAATGTCTCTTCGTAGCTGGTCAAGTTGAAAATGTGGATGATTTTAAACGTTCCGTCTTGTTTGGCTGCTAGTTCGGTTTCGAGTGAAATGAGTTGGGAGTTTGAATAGTCAAGGACAGTGGTAATACCCAGGCAGGTTGGTAAAATAGTCTGAAAAATTATGTTTTAATATTGTTTTGTTTATTATTTTTCCGCTTTGAGTTTTAATGGTGGTGTTTTTATTTTCAGCAACTTTTTCTTTTTATACCTAAATGTTAGTTTTGACCCTAATCTTTTATCGATTTTAACGTGTACTATTTCGCCTGGCCTGAAATGTTTTGGTAGGTTCTTATTTTTATTGTGGTATTCTAGGTCATAGAGTTGTTTCTTTTGAATTTTCTGCCTAATTTCCTCTAGTTGATTTTCTATATCTTCTGGTGTATTAGGGATTGTGTTTCTAAAAAATGTCTTTAGGCTTTTCTCTTGTTACTGAATGTATTGATTTGTTGTATTCCTGGACCGCTTGGAAAAGTAAATCTTCAAATACCATGCTCCCGTTGTCTTTTTAAGCACCTTAAAATTTCGGATAGTGTCGTGTGGAACGTTTCTACTTGTCCATTACTTGTTGATGCGTATGGGGCAGTGGTGTGCACTGAGATTTTAAGTTGATCTTCCAGCATGAATTTTATAGCTGCAGAACTTAAAGAACGTTCGTTATCCATTATTATCCATTTCGGCATACCGAAAGCGATAAGCATTTCTCTTAAGGGTTTTAATATCTTCAGCTGCCCTTGACTGTAAAATTTTACTTGAGCGTATTTGGAAAATTTGTCGATACCTGTTAATATGTTGTTTTTCTGTGATATAAATATCTACATGGACTATTTCTCCTGGATATTTGGGGATAGTTGAATTTCGCCTTTGGCGGATGCCTATCGTATTTAGATTCTTTACAGGTCTGGCAGGACTGAACTATTGCTTGAATTTTCTTTTGAGCTTGTGGGAAAAAATAATTCTTAAGTATTTGTATTTTATTTCCTTCGCATCTCTATAGGCTCTCTTGTGTTCTAGGGTTATTATTTCGTTTTGTTGTAATTCGGACGTGACGTCATCTACTTGATTTTGCGTGAACCTTACTTTATATGAACTGAAATATGTGGAGTATTTTTCCCATTACCTTCGGAAGTAAAAATTCCGTTTATTAATCTGGGGTCTGCTTGTTAGAATTGCTATTATTTGTTCTTCTGTGTACTTTTGTCTATGGTAGGTTGGGAATGGAATTTCGAAAATATCTGAATCCGTTTCGTCGATAAGTAGGAATAATTGATTTTGAAAACATTAATGGGAGCTTCTACAGAAAATATAAGATTGTGAGATGAGCTTTCGTCGCTATGAATGGTTGCTGAGGCTGAGTGTATTTATTTCGGCTGGGGCTCTAAAAAGTGCGTCAGCTACTACATTAGCTACTCCTGGCTTGTATTTAATTTCGTGATTATATTCGCCAATAAGGTCTCTCCATCGTTTTAGTTTCGCGTTATGATTATTGACACTATTTGAAAACTTAGAGGCTGGTGATCTGTGTATATTACTACTTTCGAATATCCGTAAAGATAATGTCTCAGGCTTTGAAGTGCCCACACAATGGCTAACATTTCTCTCGTTTGTTGCATAATTTTCTTCGGTTTTAAAAGTGTACGTGAGATAAATGTTATTGGTCTATGGTTTTGTTCTAAGACTGCGCCTATTGCGTAACTTGACGCGTGGGTTGTAAGCTGAAATTCTTTTCCAAAATCTGGGTATGCTAGGGTGACGTCTCGGGAGATGAGTGTATTTTTAGTTTTCGAAAGCCTTTGTTGCTTCTTTGTCCAAGTTAATAGCTGTCCTGCTTGATTTATTTTTGATATGCGGCCTTCTTCTCCTCGGAGGAGAATGGTTACTGGTTTGGCTATTTTTGCATAATCTCTAATAAATCTTCTATAATACCCTGTCATGTCTAAGAAAGATCGTAGATCTTTTAACGTTTTTGGGACCGGGAATTTTGAAACTGCTCTTATTTTGTCAATATTTGTCTTAACTCCGTCTTGTGAGATTGTATACCCTAAAAAATCTACTTCGTTTTTGGAAAAAATGACATTTCTCTATTTGTACCCTCATGTTTGCGTCTTGTAGTGTTGAAAATACTTTTTCGAGGTTCTGACCGTGCTCTATTTCGTTTTGGCTAAAAACTATTATGTCGTCAACGTACACATAGCAAATTTTCCCAATGTATTCCCTCAGGATGTCGTCCAAGGCTCTTTGGAATATAGATGGTGAGTTTTTGAGACCAAATGGAAGCCTGGTGAATTCATATTTTCCACCGTTTACGGCAAAGGCTGTTTTTCGATATCTGTTTCTTTTAGTGGGATTTGATGAAATCCACTTTTAAGATCTAACACTGAGAAATATTTGTTATCCCCTAGCTGTGCAATAATTTCGCCAATTTCTGGGATAGGGTACCGATCTGAGATAGTGACATCGTTGAGTTTCCTGTAGTCTATTACCAATCTATACTTTTTTCTTCGGACTGACCTGACTTTTTGGAACTACCCAAACGGGTGCATTATACGGAGAACGTGAAGGTCTAATAATGCCATCTTCGAGCATTTCATTTATCTGCTTTTCTACTTCCTGTCTTAGTGAAGCTGGGTATGGGTAGTGTTTTCCATAAACTGGGGAGTCTGATGAAGTTCTTATTTCTCCTACCACTTTAGTAGTGTATGCTAATTTTGTGTCTGGGTCGGCGAATAAGTTTTTGTGGCTTTGAACAAGGTTTTCTATAATTCTTTTTGTGACTCGGTCATATGACTGACTTGTGGTCCTATTGTGTTAACGGCTTGTGCGGCTAATTGGTGAATTTTAATTTTCCTTTTATTTTCAAGAATTAGTGTATCATTTTTACGTCTATAATTGCGCCTAATAATTTCATTGTATCGTTTCCTAATATGCCGTGGAATGTTTTAGTGTATCTAGTAAAAAAATTTCATTGGTTTATCTGAGATATTGGGAAGTTTAAGAATCGTGTGTTGTGTAATTTCATTGTTGCCTCCCACAGAGCTGACTGAAAAGCTTTTCTCATTTGGTTTTGGGTGTGGTACCAGTTGTGTTTGAATGTAATTCTGGTTTGAGCCTGTGTCTATTAGGAATTTTAGGATTTTTCCGTTCCCCGTCGTTACTTTAAAGTAAGGTAATGAGGAACGATTTATTCTAAAAATGGAGCTCGGACATGTCAATGTATTCTTGTTGTTCGGTATCAATTTGCCAAGTAAATTCTTCTTGAAGTTCGCCTATATTATTGTGTTCTGCCATTTCGTAATATTCTTGCTCTGCACTAGTTGTATCTTCTTGTGTTTCCTGTTGTGTAGTAGTTTTGACTCGGTTTGAATATGAAATTGTCTTGGCATCTTGCTAGTGTTCTGAACATTAGAAGTGCTAAGAGGTCGTTTCCAAAATAATCATTGTTCGCCGGCTTATTCATATAGTTGATATGACGCGAACGAATTGATTGACCAACCTCCATAGGTACTGCTTTTGGTTGGGGTCGCGGGGCGGTGTCGGAGAAATATAGGGTGTTAATGGTTTTGCTTGGCTTGAATTAGCTTGGTTGTAAAATTAGGTTGGGTGGTTTGTGTAAAGGGAATTTTCCGGTTGCGGCTACTACCTGCATCTGTTTAGGATTGTAGTATAAATGGGGATGAAAATTTTGTGTGGCTCCTACCATTCGGAACGGTTGGTGAGTTCTTGGTGGTAGTGTAGGCGGTTTTTCTGAGTAAATGCTTTTGGGTGTTTGGTTGTTTCTAGTGGTCTGATTCTCCAGCAAACTACATAGGTGTAGTGCATGCCCCAAGTCGTGCGGTTCTTTGATCGCTAACAGTTGAGCTAGATTTCCGTTTAGGCCTCTAACAAAAGTATCTAAAGCTTTCTCCTGTACATAGTCGTCAAAGATTGTATGGTCTCCTGTGAAGCATCCAGATTACTAACTTGGTTTAAGATTAAGGATAGCTGTTGGTAGACTGTTTGGTAGAACTCAACTATAGTATTGTTTCCTTGAGCAAGGGCATAAAGCTGGTACTCTAAAGTTTAAGGTCTCGTTTGTCGGCAAAATGCGATGTTAGGCATTTCATAATAGCTGGCCAGTCAAGTGGGTGTTGTATGATTCTAACACTGCGTCTGCCTGTCCCGTAATTTTATTGCGGACTGCTAAAAGAATGCCGTAAAATTTTGGCGAACCGATTCTACCTTCATAGATTTTTAAAACTCGTGCTACGCTCTTTTTCCATGAGGAAAATTCACTTTGTTTCCTGAAAATTCTCTAAGCGATCGTACAATGTCCGGTATTTTGTCTAATTCACTAAGGTTGTGTGCTAGTTCTCGTCTGATTGTTTGATCTGTATATTGCGAAAAATCATTATTGGGTTTAATTATTTCCTTCACTAAGCCACTTAATTTGGTTTCTAAGACGCCTTTTATTATTTCTTCGATATCTTTCTCAGTCATGAGTCGCGCGTTGCTAGTTGCGGAAGGGCCTATAAGGTTTCCTAGTCGGTCTGCTAAATCTTGGTCTGGCATTTTAGTTTTGTTTTGTGGTCACTATATTTGAACAGTTGATTAAAGGGATGAATTTATATTTTAGAAAATTTTTTGATAGTTACTCAGAATTCGGGGTGAAAATAATTAATTATTTTGTGCTGTAAATATTATAAAGTTTGATTTATAACTTAGATTTTGATTTTTGGATTTTAGATTTTTTCTGTGTTTTCTTAATTTTGAATTTAGATTTTAATCCTTAAAATATTTTTGTTTAAATTTGATAGGTAACCAATTTTTTATAGAAAATTTAGCGATCGATTTAATTTAATTTAAAAATTCTTTGATTCTTTGTTGTTTGTTTATTAATTTAATTTTTGATAGTTCCTTTTCATGGAATTTGTTTGTCGCTTGACGATTATTGTCTCCTTTTTGTTTGGAGTATTTGCTTACAAAATAATCATATCTCGGTGTGCTCTCGTGCCGGTAATCTTGGTGTTTTTCCTTTTGTCCCGCGTTGCAGCGATTTCTCCAGAATGCGGGTCTACTAGGGCACCTCCTTTACACTTTCCTTGCACGTTCCTCCGAACGGGTACTAGAGGAATCACAGCGATAAAATTTGGCCTGGTATGTCCACCGGGTACAAGTAATTTTTGTAGTGTCCTTTGTGCCGTTTTCTGGAACGGCACTTTAATTGTGGCACTTCCGGGCTTCGGTGGTCGGGTTTTTTCGTACGGATTAGGCAGAATAATTTTTCCGAACCGGCAGGATTTTCTTTACTGCTCTACACGAGACGAGGAACTTGTATCCTTCGCGAACTTTATACCAGGTCCTGTTCGGGCGCCAGTTAAAAGTTTAGATAATATATTTATTAAAAAAAATATAAACATTATTTATTGAGTGCAATTTTACAACTGATTTCTCTTATGCTAATGATTAATAATGTAACCTATGCTTCATTGGTTTGCTGCTGCCGCTTCTGCCGCTGCTGCTGCCTCTGCTGACGTTCTCTGCTACTATCGTTGAACATCGCTGTTGTCGCTGATGTGGTCGGTCCTAATTGGTCGCTGTCGCTGATATTGCTGCTGCCGCGGTTCAGTTGACAATTTCTTATTCTAATTGGTCAATGTAATTTGGCAATAATTGTCGTTGCCAAATGCGCTCTGTGTTGGGTTCAGTCACCCAGCGTTGAAGCTTTCCCACGATCGTAGAGTGGGAAGTGAAGAAGTGAAAACTCAGCGCAAGTGGCTGCTGAACTCGATTGGGGACATATTGGGAAACATTCCGGCCAATAACTTTATATGTTGGAATATCGGTGCTAATGCCTTACTCACATTCGTAATCTATTTGTTGTTGTTCAGATTTCTGCGCGTGTGGCGATACTCTTACTTTGGTTGAGCATTTAGCATTCTGGGTGTTAACTTATGTGTCCCAGCTACGGAAAGCTATCGGTAAATTGACTCCGCTTTTTATAATATACATTTTAATTTTTGCGACATCGCTGGGGGTAACGTGAGGAATTTTCCAGCTAATTTAATAATAGTAATTTCCAAATTATATGTAAAATTTTGCTTGTTCTTAACAAAAACATCATCCAGATTTTTTGTTATCAAAAGCACAAGTTCGTGCTTAGAGTTAAGAATTACCTTGCGAAAATCCTCGACAAAGCCCAGTAAGTTTTTTAGAGGTACAGAGAAATTAAAATTTGCTTTTGTGGTAAATTCAGGTCCCCCACTAACATGGGGACATGGATATTGCTTTTTTGTTTTATTAATCGCATCACAATAGAAATGTGTTTAATCAGTGGTAAATCTTCAATGAAAAACGTTATATATAATGGGGAAACGCATTTATAATATGATAAGTAATAATTTACATTGTAAACGTGGAAGTTCTCTTATCAATAAGTTGATAGACGTCCTCCCAATTGAGTTTCACATCCCGGGATATAATATTGCGGCCCCGGTACAAAGCTTGCAGAGCGACTAAAGCGTGGAGACCCCGGGATAAACGAGTTAGACAATGCCTGCAAGTCTATTGTTGCCTATTCACAACACAAGGATTTGAGTGAACGCCATAAGGCAGATTCTATATTAATTGATAAGGCCTGGGAACGAGTAAGGGCACACGACAGTTCCATTAAGGAGCGAGCAGCAGCGTATTTAGTGACCAATATTATGAAGGCAAAGAAAAAATTTTGATGGGTGTTTGAAAGCAAATTAAGAAAAACATAAGATGAAGAAAAGGGTGCGACGGATTGCGAAGAGTAAAAGGAGTAGGCGGAAGGGGAGGGGAGAGTGGGGAGGGGGCGAAATTTAATAGTCTCTCATCTGTTGTAAGGGGGCTAGTCGGTTATTGAAAAAGAAAAACCTCTAGATGTTGTTAATGCAATTAAAATTGCTCGAAAAGCGATACATAAATCCATCGGTTCTAAGAAAAATGTTAAAGTTCCGCGTATAATTAATGTACCCAAAATGGGTGGATTTTTACCACTTGTCCCCATCTTAACCGCATTGAGTGCAATAGGAAGTTTAGCTTCAGGAACTTCTAGTCTCGTGAAATTAATAACAAACGCGAAAATTGCGAAGCAGCAACTTGAAGAAAGCAAAAGGCATAACCGGAAGATGGAAGATATCTCCGTGGGGGAGGGTTTATATCTAAAACCCTATAAAAGTGGTTACGGTCTTTCCCTAAAACCGTATAACAATGGTCGGCTGCCCAAGAGAGCGTTAACCAACATAGATATCGAGAAATTTGCTCAAAAATATATATCATTTTTTAGGGGGGCGTTTATGAGATATGCACTCCCAAAAACACCTAAAAATAAAGAGTGTGGGGTACTTAATTTGGAGAACTCGAATTCAAGGGGTACGCACTGGGTGCCTTGGACGAAGAATAAAAAAAGAATAAATTATCTGGATTCGTTTGGTAACTTGCAACCGCCAAAGGAGCTTGTGAAATATTTAGGCGAAGATATCAATTACAATTACGATCGAATTCAACGTTTTGGGACATATAACTGTGGTCATCTATGTCTTGAATTCTTGCTCCAATTTAAATAAAATTCTAGATTAATCCGAGGGTGACTCAAAAACAAAAAAGGGGGTTGATTGTGAAAAATTATTCACCCGAGCGTGTAGGGGTGGTTTTGGGTACAACAAGTGCTATAAAATGAGCTCGAAATTCATCAGGATTTCACAGTCAGAATTTTAACTTCAACTTGGAAAGTCGAATCATCATCGCCTACGGTTAACTTCGAGATCGAGCTTCAACTTGAGGGAAAATAATAATAATAATAAACAAAATGCATCAACAAATTCAAACAGAGAGTGACCTGAACGCCAACATGGGGCTGGAAATACTTCGCGTGGACGCTCTTAATGATTTCAACCATCGGACGTCAAAAGCTTTGCTTTCGAAAACTAGGATGGATGTGGATGTTGGCTATCCAATCATTAATGCGCAGAGAAAGAAAACTGTGTATGGGATCTCTGTTGCCTTGGAACTTGAAGATTATATTTTGTATCTGCCTGAGAGATACAACACTCTCAAAGATAGCACTCTGAACTTGCTCCAAGATAAGGAATACCGAATTGTGAAAAACAGTAATGACAGTCTGCGTCTCGAATTAAATAGATGACTTGTTTGACTCTTTAATAATTTTTTTCTTTGTTTGAATAAAAATTTGATAAAATAAACAAACAAATAAACTAACGAATACTTTAGAATTCGTTTTTATATGTGGGTGGAAGGGGTGGTGTTGGAATTTTCTCACTTTTCACTTGAAATATACATATATATATATATATTCAACAAACTTATATATATATATATTTCATTAGTACGAAATGTAACCCTGTTAAGTAAAGTTCGTAAACCTGAATAAAGTCTTTTATGCTAAGGGAGGCTGACGTTGATAATATTTAAAATAAGTCAATATATCTTAAGCCAGTTTACTAAAACGAGAAATGCGTTTAAAAGAAAATTCGATGCCCTCAGGCAAATGAAGTCCCAGTCAGCTTCTGAGCTTGAAGAACAATTTAAACCGATTACTGAGCCCCTACGAGAGCTTGTTAGTGAAAATAAAAAGAAGTTCATTATTACGAGATCGAAAATATAAAAAGGGGAAGACGACGAACAAGAAGAAGAAGAAGAAGAAACGTCTAAGCTAAAATCAAATAGTAAATAATTTAAAAATGTGAGCCCAATAAAAAAGCTCAAGGAATATAAATCTGAATAGAAAATTGGTGGTGATGATGGAAATTTTAAAAGCCCGATTAAAGAAACAAAAAATATCTTACATCTCAGATGAGAACGACGATGAGGACGACGACGACGACGACGACGATGAATTCTTTTCACAATCACATGTTGAATTGGGTTCAGAGTCAGAAACACCACTAGAAAAAGAATCAGATGTTAGTGAACCATTTAATTCAGACTATAATCTAAATACTAGCAGTCTTTCAAGAGAGGGATTACTAGATAAAGCGTTGTTACGTCGGTGGTGTCGTGGTGCTTCAGTCCTTGGAGGACATAGGGCTGAGGAAGTGGCCGCCCGGATAGCAGACACGATTTGTGCAGCTGAGCTCGCCGGATTTGGGGTGGGTTCTTTGGACGCCACTATCCTCTCCAAACGTAATTAGAACAATTATTTACTTGCCTGAAAAATAGTAGAAATCGTTCGTCAGTCTGTCTTTCTGTCCACATTGCCCCGCAAGCAAATTTATGCTTGATCGTGAAAAACAATCGGGCTATGTTTTTGCCGTTTTCCCTCCCCACTCGCAAACTTCGTGCGCCGTTGGATCGTCGCGGGCCGTGCAATACGATCCCCTGTTGTTCATGTCGTTCGTCAAAAGTTATGTCATTTTCTTGACCCAGTCTTCCATTCGTACCACTGCCCCCCTTTTAATAGGTTTCTACCAATGCATTTTTTTGTGGGTTTAGGTTCACATTACAAGTTTATTAATAAGGTTGTTCAATTGTGTTTTGGACATTAAAGTGTGTCAAAAAAAATGCGTGTGCTAGGGTTATTGATTAAACCTGTGTAGGCAATCTTTACGTGAGTTAAAATTAACATGAATATAATTTTTGATCTATAGTGTCATTAACGCGAATAAGATAAAAGGAGTAGTGTGTCAAAGATGTATGCTTAGACGTGGGTAAAAGGTAATAAATGAAAAAAATAAAAAAAGTGGTTTAAACTACTACTAACAAAAGGCTATTTAAATATAAAAATTATATTATAGATTCAAAGATCTGTATTAGGTTAAAATATTTCTCCCAGTTGAGGTGTAGGTTTGCACATAAATATATATATATATATATAGTTAAATGTTTTATATTCTTCGAGTCGAATTAATGCCCCATCTAAGGACTAAGGACAACGCTAAGAATTTAATAAACGCGAGAAAATAATTTTATGCCTTTATTCATTCGTTCTCAGCTTAAGACTAATTTCTTATGACAAAGATTTTACTTGCTGTGCCCTTTTGTTTACATTAATTTTGGAGCGGGCTCTCTCGCTTGGGCTATGGGTTGTACATAATAATTGAGAGAGTGGGTCTTAGTCATTCAATAAGTGTTTACGTTATTGAGGAGCAGCATAGCCTGCTCCGGATGTGAATGTTTACAATGGGTTTTGTGTGAGATTGCCTACGCTGCATATTCTTGCTGCTGCATATTTTGTACATAGCTGAATATGTGAATATGTCACTGAATATGTGAATATGTCACTATATAGGTATGTTGAGTGGTTAGGAATCTGGGTTCCGTAGAGCTTACCCTCTTTAAAGGTCCAACGACGAGAGATCTCCCGGTCGAATCCTGGGCTGTAGTATTTGGGTTAACATATATTGATATTTATGTGGATGGGTAAATGTGGGTTTTTAAATAGTAACATATTACACAAAAAAAACTTAGAGAAAAATAGATATATAAAAAAACTAAGAAGCTCGGGTAGCGGAGTGACCGGTGGTCATTCGCCGAGGGTGTCGTCTTCACTTTGTTTCACTTGTTCGTGGGTAGAGGGACGGATGTACATTGGTATGCGCACTTGTATATATATATATATATATATATATATATATATATTCATGGACTGAGGCATGGGGATCCGGAGACAAGCCGACACAATCACCAGTGTAAGTTTGTGGGGCTGGATTTT
Source organism: Drosophila triauraria (assembly GCA_014170255.2). Lineage (NCBI taxonomy): Eukaryota > Metazoa > Arthropoda > Insecta > Diptera > Drosophilidae > Drosophila > Drosophila triauraria. Next base: position 6,893,252 of record JABJVT010000007.1, read on the forward strand.
CACTACACGGAAACTATTTTTGTTTGAGTTAGTTTTTATGCATTTATTGATTTGGATTTGTTTACATAGTTAAGTTGGTCTATTTCACTAGTAAGTTTTCTTCTTTTAAAGTTTAATTTATAATGTTTATGGGTGGTCTTAAATGTTCTAAGTTATATTATTGTGGCCACTTCCGGGACATCCTTCGGGTGGTTACTTGTGGTCGCCGGACCAGTTGTTTGCAAGGCACACGACTTTCTCTAGTTCGTGTCGACGGTCACGATTTCCCTGGATCGCCTTCTTGTATGTGCTAAGTCCTTTTAGCAGTAGGCTAATGAGCATCATTCCAGCCATGAACATCAGTACTTTGTAAACCTGGACAATTTCATCTTTATGGTCGACAACTTCTATATTGTTAATGACGTTGGCCTTGCTATCGTCCACCTTGGAAGTCTTGGAGCCCATAGTCCTTGAAGTCTTAGGTGCAGGGTCCTTGATGTTACTATTGCACTCCGAACTGACGTGTTTTTTTTTATCTCTTGTTAGGACCGTTGGTGGTTTTCCGAACTAGGGACGAGGCGCGTTTTAGTAATCTCCACGAAGGCTTGCTGGTTTTGACTTTTTGGTACTGGTAAACCGGGGTCTTTTATACCAAAGACTGTGTCAACTTTTGCCTAGGAATCACCGGAATAGAACACAAAAGTGTTCCCAGTTAGAGTCATCAATTCCCCTCTTTTCTCCTATTGGCTAGGGTTAAATTCGGGTCGTCTTTGTTCTAACTTTTGACAATTCCGCAAAATCAGCAGTGTTGGGTTGCTTGTGATTGCATGAACTAATTTGGCGGTGTCATTTGCCAGAGCCAAATTCTGGTGCAATCTTGCCAGTGATTCTCTATGGAACTAGCGTATTGGCAACTCTTGGTTCTCTTCCGTGTTACCCGTGGGAATCACGTCGCCCTAACCGGCGTACGTAACAGGCTCGGGGTCGTCGATGCTGATCAGCATGGAATGATCCCGTAAAAAAAACTTAACGTACAGGCGGTTATGTATTGTTTTTATGCGCCTAACGTGGGCCTCGACCCATACCCTGAGGTTAAGAGTTTTCAGCTCTACCGACTGAGCTAGCCAGGCTGATAGGGCCTCTGAATCTTAACTTGACTGCGCTCGGTGTGGTGAGTTTTCCATGCCGCAAACAAGTATTTAGCATGGTAAATTCCGATATTGTTCCCAACTACATTTCCCAACTCATATAAGGAATTTCCTTTCCTTTTGAGTACGACACACCGGATCCTGTTAGGTCCTAATTTTGCATTATATCCTTCTGCGCGGTTACTTTGCTTATAGTTTTTCCGGTATACAACCTGACCTACAGCAAATTCGACCGGTCGGCAGCGTGTGTTGTACGTCCTCTCCGCCTTCTCGTGAGCTCGGGTCAGTCCTTGTTTCACTTTCTCTCGAATTAGCTCCATTTTATCTGGTAATTCTATGAGCTGCTCTTCCGTTTCTAGATCTCCGAGGCGCCTGCGTACTGGGTACGCACTGGCATGCGTAACCATGCGTGCCCCAAACATAGCATAATATGGTTCTAACCCCAATGCTTCATGGTGCCCACTTCTTAGAGCACACACTATTCGGCTTAGCTGCGAATCCCAGTTTCGCTGGTTTTGGTCAGTTGTTGTCCTAAGCATTTGTAAAACGGATCGGTTTACCCTTTCGGCTGAGTTGGCCTGAGGTGAATAGAACGCCGTCCGTACGGGTTGAACGCCATATCTGGTGAGTAATTCGGTGAAGATATGTGACACGAACTGTTTTCCATTGTCAGAGTGAATGTACTCCGGTACTTCGAACTGATGAAAAATATTCTTTCAAGGAAGTCGACGACCCTGCGGCGGTAGCTTTTCGCATAGGTTGCAACCAAACGAATTTGGTGAAATGATCGATGCACACAAATATTACTGTGTTACCGGATTTTGACCTGGGGTATGGCCCCATGAAATCGATAAACATTCTTTGCAGTGGTCGTTCAGTAATCCGCTGTTGCCCCATTGGAGGTCTGGCTGTTTTGTTGGAGGTTTTGCTGACTTTGCAAATTTCACAGTCCCTAACTACTTGTTGTACTTCGGTCGTCATAGATGGCCAATAGTAAAATTGCCGCAGCCTTGCGAGTGTTTTGTGAAATCCTCCGTGTCCAGCGGGGATGGCATGATGTGATCTCCAAACTAGGTCTGCGCGAAGCTCCACCGGAACCCAAAGTTTCCATGCCCGGTCATTGTTTACCACATCATGAGTACTAAAACCCAAACGTTTGTACACCACGCCCTCGGATATCTGAGTGTCTGATATTTTCCCTGAATTTTCCTCGATCCGTTGTATCAACATTTTGTACTCCGGAGATTGAAACGCGGGCGACTTGAGGTCTAGCTGTAATTCCATGGAATCCGCTGCGGGTGTTTGAATTTCGTCCATGTGCACCCGTGAGAGTGCGTCGGGTACTACATTTAAAGCTCCCTTACGATGCTCTATTGTAAAATCGAATGCCTGTAATTTTAGACTCCATCGCGCTAGTCTCCCGGATAAATCCTTCTACATAAGCCCGAAATTTGCTGATACTAATTATCGCCGCATAACATTCCAATTCGGTGATACTATAATTTCGCTGCGCTTTGTTTAGTTTCGCCGACACATACGCAATTGGGTGTTCCCGCCGTCATCGTCAGTTTGAAATAAGACTCCCCCCACTCCCGTTGTAGAGGCGTCGCATTGGATAGTGAACGGTTTCTTGAAATCTGGTGTGAGGAGCACGGGCGCTGACACCATGTTCACTTTCAATGCCTCGAACGCTTGTATCCCTCTTCACTCAACTCAAACTTCTTGAGTCGGTCTTTTGTTAAACACTCGTGTAGAGGTGCTGCAATTTGTGCATAATTTTGAATAAAGCGCCGATACCACCCCCGTCATTCCCAAGAATCTTCGCAGTTGTTTGGCGGGGGTAGGTTTTAGAAAATCCTGGATTGCTTTGATCTTTGACTGGTCTGTTTTAATGCATCCCCCACCTACGACATACCCCAAATATTTGGCCTGTTTGTAGCAGAATTTACTTTTCTCTACGTTGATGGTCAGTTTTGCTCGTTTTAGACAATCACTGACCTGTCGCAACATATCCAAATGTTCTTCAAACGTCGGAGAGCACACCAGCAGGTCATCCAAATATACAAATACATTATCGCGTAGCGCGGCTGGAATTACTTTGTCCATCAGCCAGCACATTCTCTGTGCAGCGTTACACAAGCCGAAGGGCATGACTGTAAATTGATATAAAGGTCTGCCGGGTACAGTAAATGCGGTTTTTTCTCTACTTTTGGCTTCCAGTGGGATCTGCCAAAAAGCGTCTTTTAAATCAATTGCCGAAATATAATATGTTTCTTGCAGTCGACTTAACAGTCCCTCAATATGTGACGATCTTTAATCGTCCGTGAGTTTACCTTGCGCGCATCCAAACAAAGGCGGTTCTTTGTGCCCTTCCGCACTAAGGTCACTGGAGAACTCCAGCTACTGTTACTTTCTTCTATCACTCCTAGTCCAATCATTCTGTCTAGTTCTGCAAACACCAGCTGTTGTTTAGCTGGCGAAAATGGATAGTGACGCTGTTTAATGGGTAGATTTTCTTGTGTAACCTCGATGACATGTGTCTCTAAATCGGTTTTCCCCAGGCCCATGTCTGTACAAGATGGAAATGTACTAACTAAATTTTGTAATATTGCCTTTTGCTCCACTGTCAGTTCATGCGGAGTATACGCTGTCTCTGTCTGGGTCGAAGTTTCTTCGTCTAACGTTGCCTATACCGCCAGTTCTGCAGCCTGCGCTAAACGTTGCCCCGGCAACGGCAACTGAAATTCATCCCAGAACTCAATTCCAAAATAAAACTGTTGCTGCAAGGCTGGCACTATTAAAAACTCTAGCTCTTTTGCTTCCCCTTCCCACTCTACAGGCAAGTGAATCATGCCGGTAACTTGAGTCTTTCCCCCGTTAGCAGTTTGTACGTCTTGTCTCTTCAACCTGCGCACCTTATGTTGCCGCCCTTGTAAGAATCTCTCCGCCCCTCTTCCAATGCAATTGGCGCTAGCGCCAGTGTCAAGTAGTGCTATTATTTCTTCTCCGTCTACTTTAGTCTTGGCGAACAGGCAGTTATCATCTTTAGGCTGATCACTGAAGCTACAATCTTTTTCTTGGTTTTCTTTCAGCTTCCTTATATTGGTGTAGATATTGAAGTTTTTGTCTGTCCTGGTTTCTGTTGTGTCTACGTCATGGAATATTCGTTCGCGCGCCGCCTCGTATTCTTGTTTTCGCTGGTGATACGATTTGTATGGCGAAATTTGTGCCGGGCGCGCGGTGCTACGACTTATTGTGTTGGGGTAGGTCTGGTCTGAGCAGTCTTCCCGACCCTCCTGTCAGACTCTGCTGTAAAACGCTGACTCGGTGGAATGATACGAGTCGTTTTGCCGCAATAGTTGCAGGCGGTGTCATGAAATCGCGCTTGGCACCTGGCTCCTTCTGTTCTTCCGTGCTTCCGATAGAAGTCCGGTGGCTTGTTACAAGTGTAACATAGGTAAGTATGAAAGGAGATGTACATTCTTTCCCGGAGTCTTGTTCCTCCTACTTGAAGATGCGTTCCCCTGGCTTCCTGTCGAATGCGTTTCCTCGCCCAAACGATGCTTCTCCGTTGTTCTGAGGAGTACGGCTTTTTGAAATGCCTCGACTTGATACTCATCGGTTTCGATGTCACCCACTGGGTCTTCGATGATCTCGTTTACCTGCCTAGGTCGAGCCCGTTTCTCTCGGATCCATTTCTCGACTCGGATTCCCTCTTTCTTAAAGGCCGCCAAGGTTTTTATCGGCGAAGGCAAGAAAAGCTCCCATTTGTGTGTTCAGATTTTCCTTCAAAATTCCTACGAAGTTATCTTCCGAATTTTGTTCTTCAATTTGAATTGAAGATTATGCATGGCTGCAATAAAATCGTCAAAGCAACATAGTCATTGTCTGACGTAGAGAAAGCTTTAGTCATTTCGTTAGTCATGTCATAATATCCAAATTCAAAATCGTCAGCCCGGTCTTCCATCAACTGCCAGTACCATTTGGCTGCAGTACCACTCAGTAAGCAGTGAAATTCCTTAAATATCTGATCAAAAGTGTACCCGTGCATTTCCGTTAAGCGACTCACTCGGAACAGAAAACTCTCCACTGACATGCCCCTACTAGACCCATCAAACTTAAGGTTCCATTTGTCCAGGCGTGTTGGTCGAGTGCCTGTATAGCTGCTAAGATGTGTTTCTGTTTTCTCGGGCGCTGGGATTAGGCTGGTTTTCCACGGCTACCCCTAGGACTCGGTATTGGTTGGTTTGCGGCTCCTGATGTCTGTCTTGGTTGGCCCTGCCGCGCGGCTCCGTGTCTTTGAGGCGTCGAACTGACCTCTGGGCCTTCCCTGGGTATTGGGCTCTCTCTTGGCTGCACTGCGGACAGTTCGGCTACTTGGCGCCGCAGGCTGACTACTTCCTCCTGCATTTTGGCCATTCTCGTTGTCATGGTTGTCTTCATCTCGTTATTTGACACAATTAATGCTGAGAGCATTCGCTCTAGCCGATCATTGTCATCATTATATCTGGGTCTAGCTCCTTGGTTAGTCGGAAGAATACTGGACCGCCCTAATGGTGGCCCCAAGTCGAGTTGTTCCTCCTACAGCTCCTTCGGAATCGTCCATGATTACGCTGCTGCAATCTGCTAAACTCCCTAAGTTATTTAGTTTGCTATTAAAGCTTATCGACTGGTTGTTTTCGTCAACTGGCGATAAGCTAGCTCTTGCCGGTGTTTCTGTTCTGGTTTGTCTGGCTTCTCTCGCCGCCAGTGTTGATGCTCGGAAAGTCCTCAACGGAGGTAGATTAAGTGTAACCTTCTTTTTTTTCTTATCTCCTGCCATATGTTAAAATATTGTATATATATATACTGCCGACCACCCTGCCGTGTAATCGCGGTAATTATTTGTTTGCGTTTATTATTAAACTTTGTTGTAATAAGATATATTTATACGTGCTTGCGCACGAAGCTACAATCTTTTTCTTGGTTTTTCTTTCAGCTTCCTTATATTGGTGTAGATATTGAAGTTTTTTGTCTGTCCTGGTTTCTGTTGTGTCTACGTCATGGAATATTCGTTCGCGCGCCGCCTCGTATTCTTGTTTTCGCTGGTGATACGATTTGTATGGCGAAATTTGTGCCGGGCGCGCGGTGCTACGACTTATTGTGTTGGGGTAGGTCTGGTCTGAGCAGTCTTCCCCGACCCTCCTGTCAGACTCTGCTGTAAAACGCTGACTCGGTGGAATGATACGAGTCGTTTTGCCGCAATAGTTGCAGGCGGTGTCATGAAATCGCGCTTGGCACCTGGCTCCTTCTGTTCTTCCGTGCTTCCGATAGAAGTCCGGTGGCTTGTTACAAGTGTAACATAGGTAAGTATGAAAAGGAGATGTACATTCTTTCCCGGAGTCTTGTTCCCCCTGGCTTCCTGTCGAATGCGTTTCCTCGCCCAAACGATGCTTCTCCGTTGTTCTGAGGAGTACGGCTTTTTTGAAATGCCTCGACTTGATACTCATCGGTTTCGATGTCACCCACTGGGTCTTCGATGATCTCGTTTACCTGCCTAGGTCGAGCCCGTTTCTCTCGGATCCATTTCTCGACTCGGATTCCCTCTTTCTTAAAGGCCGCCAAGGTTTTTATCGGCGAAGCAAGTAAGAAAGCTCCCATTTGTGTGTTCAGATTTTCCTTCAAAATTCCTACGAAGTTATCTTCCGGAATTTTGTTCTTCAATTTGAATTGAAGATTATGCATGGCTGCAATAAAATCGTCAAAGCAACATAGTCATTGTCTGACGTAGAAAGCTTTAGTCATTTCGTTAGTCATGTCATAATATCCAAATTCAAAATCGTCAGCCCGGTCTTCCATCAACTGCCAGTACCATTTGGCTGCAGTACCACTCAGTAAGCAGTGAAATTCCTTAAATATCTGATCAAAAGTGTACCCGTGCATTTCCGTTAAGCGACTCACTCGGAACAGAAAACTCTCCACTGACATGCCCCTACTAGACCCATCAAACTTAAGGTTCCATTTGTCCAGGCGTGTTGGTCGAGTGCCTGTATAGCTGCTAAGATGTGTTTCGTTTTCTCGGGCGCTGGGATTAGGCTGGTTTTCCACGGCGGCTACCCCCCCTAGGACTCGGTATTGGTTGGTTTGCGGCTCCTGATGTCTGTCTTGGTTGGCCCTGCCGCGCGGCTCCGTGTCTTTGAGGCGTCGAACTGACCTCTGGGCCTTCCCTGGGTATTGGGCTCTCTTGGCTGCACTGCGGACAGTTCGGCTACTTCGGCGCCGCAGGCTGACTACTTCCTCCTGCATTTTGGCCATTCTCGTTGTCATGGTTGTCTTCATCTCGTTATTTGACACAATTAATGCTGAGAGCATTCGCTCTAGCCGATCATTGTCATCATTATATCTGGTCTAGCTCCTTGGTTAGTCGGAAGAATACTGGACCGCCCTAATGGTGGCCCCAAGTCGAGTTGTTCCTCCTACAGCTCCTTCGGAATCGTCCATGATTACGCTGCTGCAATCTGCTAAACTCCCTAAGTTATTTAGTTTGCTATTAAAGCTTATCGACTGGTTGTTTTCGTCAACTGGCGATAAGCTAGCTCTTGCCGGTGTTTCTGTTCTGGTTTGTCTGGCTTCTCTCGCCGCCAGTGTTGATGCTCGGAAAGTCCTCAACGGAGGTAGATTAAGTGTAACCTTCTTTTTTTTCTTATCTCCTGCCATATGTTAAAATATTGTATATATATATACTGCCGACCACCCTGCCGTGTAATCGCGGTAATTATTTGTTTGCGTTTATTATTAAACTTTGTTGTAATAAGATATATTTATACGTGCTTGCGCGTTGTTGCTTTTGTTAAGTTATTTTTCGTTTTCGTGTGCTTCAATATTTTTCTTGGCAGCAAAAGTTTTATGACGAATAAAAATTGTGTAATTCAAAACGGGGTGCGCTGGTACTCCTGGTTAATGGTATGGGTCAAGAATCGTCCGAAATTAAGCCCCAAATAAAATTTCAAATAAGCCCTATTCAAGTGAATTCGCTGAATGGATTCAACTGCCCTCCACCGGAGTGATCAGTTCCTTCTGCGCCCACTTGACATCTTCCCGGAAAACACAGTACATGGGACTGCTGCTCACCCACAGGAAGGCTTTGTCCGAACCCCTCCCCGGTCGACGGAAACAGGTAGACTCACTCACATGCAGACGGATGGAGCTTTATTCCAGACAGGCGAAAGGAATTGCCTCCCTGCTCCTCTCTTTCTGGTCTCGAACCTTGCGAGCGACCTGGTTCTGTGCCTAGTACGACTGAATAGCGTCGGCCAGAGAGATAAATACTGTCGTCCCGCCCGTTAGTCATGGAAACCGTACAGACTCGAACCTTGCGAGAGACCTGGCATAGCCTAGTACAACTGAATATCGTCGGCTGTACGGTTACGGTCTTTCCACCCCCTTCAGTACTGGATCGACAAACGATGACGAACCGCTACCCCGACCGATGATGGCGGCTATATTATGGCGATGACTGGATATTATTAAGACCGGTCGGTGGTGCGCCGTTATTCGCTTGCGACCCTGCTCTTCCTGGACTCGAACCTTGCGAGCGACCTGGCATAGCCTAGTACGACTGAATAGCGTCGGCCAGGAAGCGCAGCTAAGTTTATTTACGTTAAATATTTAAAAAATGGTCTGCACTTTTATAGAGAAGCTGTTATGGTATTAGTTCTTTTAACGAGTATTGAATTAAATATTTAAATTTTAAAAGGGTCCTCAAAGTCAAGTGCCAATTCTAAAACTACAAGTGTCGGATCGGCATGCATTCCGCTTCTGATACTATCTGTCTGTGAAGTTGGTGACTTTAAAAGGACATTCAGAAAAGTTATATTTGATGTGTATATTATAAATTCAGCGAAAAATGTTATAAAAATTGTTAGCTACTTTCCGACACCAAAGTGATCAGTTCTAATATCTCTAAATTCTTGAAACAGTCCTAAGGAATTGTTTATCTGAATACTAAGGTTTTGCTCGTCAAAGAAAATAAGTTTTTGGCAATAAAGGATGGAAGGATATTGCCTACGTTGGGCGCCATTTCTGTTACGTCGGTGGTGTCGTGGTGCTTCAGTCCTTGGAGAACATAGGGCTGAGGAAGTGGCCGCCCGGATAGCAGACACGATTTGTGCAGCTGAGCTCGCCGGATTTGGGGTGGGTTCTTTGGACGACACTATCCTCTCCAAACGTAATTAGAACAATTATTTACTTGCCTGAAAAATAGTAGAAATCGTTCGTCAGTCTGTCTATCTGTCCACATTGCCCCGCAAGCAAATTTATGCTTGATCGTGAAAAACAATCGGGCTATGTTTTTGCCGTTTTCCCTCCCCACTCGCAAACTTCGTGCGCCGTTGGATCGTCGCGGGCCGTGCAATACGATCCCCTGTTGTTCATGTCGTTCGTCAAAGTTATGTCATTTTCTTGACCCAGTCTTCCATTCGTACCACTGCCCCCTTTTAATAGGTTTCTACCAATGCATTTTTTGTGGGTTTAGGTTCACATTACAAGTTTATTAATAAGGTTGTTCATTTGTGTTTGGACATTAAAGTGTGTCAAATAAAAATGCGTGTGCTAGGGTTATTGATTAAACCTGTGTAGGCAATCTTTACGTGAGTTAAAATTAACATGAATATAATTTTGATCTATAGTGTCATTAACGCGAATAAGATAAAGGAGTAGTGTGTCAAAGATGTATGCTTAGACGTGGGTAAAAGGTAATAAATGAAAAAAATAAAAAAGTGGTTTAAACTACTACTAACAAAAGGCTATTTAAATATAAAAACAAGTGAGAAAGCTACAGTCGAGTGCGACCGACTGTGAGATACCCGGTACCCAAAGTATTTTGCGTGAAATTAAATAGCACACGGACATGGGAAAAACAAATGTTGACAAATAAAGACAAATTTTGCCACAAACATGTTGAGCAAAGTTTAAAAGAGACAAATTCTGCACTTAAAAGCACGCAACACTTTTTCGCTACTGCCGTTGTGGCTCAAGATGGTAAGAAACTTAATTGTTTAATAACTTCCATGTTTATCATCCGATTTTACTCAAATTTTCAGGAAACGTCCGTGCCTACTTATTTATTGTATCTATTTACTTTGGAGCCAAAATTTACGAATCTAGCTTATTTAAGTTTTTTTCGTTTTTGGGGCGAAGTGGGCGTGGCCAAATTTTAAAACAAACTTGATCTGCGTGCAACAGATTCCAATGTTGTCACCCAATTTGGTAACTCTAGCTCTTATAGTCTCTGAGATCTGTTGTTTCACACGGACGGACGGACAGACGGACAGACGGACAGACGGACAGACGGACAGACGGACATGGCTAAATCGACTCGGCTGGTGATGCTGATCAAGAATATATATACTTTATGGGGTCGGAGATGCCTCCTTCTGCCTGTTACATACATTCTCGATTGGCACTAACTTATAATACCCTTGTACCCTATGGGTACCGGGTATAATTATATTATAGATTCAAAGATCTGTATTAGGTTAAAATATTTCTCCCAGTGGAGGTGTAGGCTTGCACATAAATATATATATATATATGGGTATGTTGAGTGGTTAGGAATCTGGGTTCCGTAGAGCTTACCCTCTTTAAAGGTCCAGCGACGAGATCTCCGGTCGAATCCTGGGCTGTAGTATTTGGGTTAACATATATTGATATTTAGGTTTTAAATAGTAACATATTACACAAAAAACTTAGAGAAAAATAGATATATAAAAACTAAGAAGCTCGGGTAGCGGAGTGACCGGTGGTCATTCGAGGGTGTCGTCTTCACTTTGTTTCACTTGTTCGTGGGTAGAGGGACGGATGTACATTGGTATACGCACTTGTATATATATATATATATATTCATGTTTAGATGGAGTCAGTATCTACTGCTCAAGTATGGACTGAGGCATGGGTATCCGAAGACAAGCCGACACAATCACCAGTGTAAGTTTGTGGGCTGGATTTTCACTACACGGAAACTATTTTTGTTTGAGTTAGTTTTATGCATTTATTGATTTGGATTTGTTTACATAGTTGTTGGTCTATTTCACTAGTAAGTTTTTCTTCTTTTAAAGTTTAATTTATAATGTTTATGGGTGGTCTTAAATGTTCTAAGTTATATTATTGTGGCCACTTCCGGACATCCTTCGGGTGGTTACTTGTGGTCGCCGGACCAGTTGTTTGCAAGGCACACGACTTTCTCTAGTTCGTGTCGACGGTCGATTTCCCTGGATCGCCTTCTTGTATGTATAAGTCCTTTTAGCAGTAGGCTAATGAGCATCATTACAGCTTCATGAACATCAGTACTTGCAAACCTGGACAATTTCATCTTTATGGTCGACAACTTCTATATTGTTAGTGACGTTGGCCGTGCTATCGTCCACCTTGGAAGTCTTGGAGCCTAGTCCTTGGAAGTCTTAGGTGCAGGGTCTTTGATGTTTACTATTGCACTCCCGAACTGACGTGTTTTTTTTCTCTTGTTAGGACCGTTGGTGGTTTTCCGAACTAGGACGAGGCGCGTTTTAGTAATCTCCACGAAGGCTTGCTGGTTTGACTTTTTGGTACTGGTAATGGGGTCTTTATACCAAAGACTGTGTCAACTTTTTGCCTAGAATCACCGGAATAGAACACAAAAGTGTTCCCAGTTAGAGTCATCAATTCCCCTCTTTTCTCCTATTGGCTAGGGTTAAAATTCGGGTCGTCTTTGTTCTAACTTTTGACAATTCCGCAAAATCAGCAGTGTTGGGTTGCTTGTGATTGCATGGCCTAATTTGGCGCGTTTGGCGGTGTCATTTGCCAGAGCCAAATTCTGGTGCAATCTTGCCAGTGATTCTCTATGGAACTAGCGTATTGGCAACTCTTGGTTCTCTTCCGTGTTACCCGTGGGAATCACGTCGCCCTAACCGGCGTACGTAACAGCGTATGGACCTAAAAAAGCTTCTTCCAACCCCTATTCATTAAGTTTGGGTAATAGCCAGCTAAATATCAATAAAAATAAACTTCAATTATCTAGTGGAAGCACATGGGACTTTATTATATTATTATTATTATTATTACTATGGCCTAATTGCACCGCGACCAGATGTTAGGTCTTTTGTGCCGGCCTGTAGGATTAAGGTAGGAGCCTCTATTCCTAGGCTTCTGATAAAGGAGAGCACTTTGGCGAGGTCTATCTCTTCCCCGTCCTGTGAGGATAAGTTCACCTCCTAGTTGTTGGTCGACGTCTGATTAGTGAGGGGCATTCACATAGAACATGTTCTGATGTTTCTGGCTCCAGCTCACAGGAATCTACATGTGTCGATTTCTGAAAGTTTTAATTTCTTAAGGTGATGCCTTAGGTTGCAGTGACCTGTTAGGTAGCCTGTTAGAGTGCGAATCTCACTCTTTTTAGGATTGATGATGCGTTTGGATCGCATTTCATCTGGGGGACGAGGAATTGTTTGGCTTGTCTCAGCCCCTGCACTGTCTGTCGGTCCAGTGACGACTTATCTCCTTTTCCTCCCATTTCCTGACCAGTTCCTTTTGTGTCCTTTCGAAAGTCCTGAGAATGGTTCAGGGCCGATTAGTAGTGTCATCGCCCCGCGTTTTTTGCTAGGGGAGTCTGCCACCTCGTTTCCTATAGCAAGCCTTCATGCCCTGGCAGCCACCGTTAAGGTGTTTTGGAGCTTAAGGGCGTTCAGCTGCTGGAAACAGTTTTCTACAAGTCTGGAGGTGATCGTATTAAAGATCTCAGCGCTATGAGCGCCGCCTGACTGTCAGAGAAGATGTAAATCCGTGCGCCTTGCATATTCCTGCGAAGGCATTCACGAGCGCACAGATTTCTATGGCGTGTATCTCTGCTTGGAAGATGGTTGGGGACTTTCTCATGGCTATGGATTTGTTGAACCTTGGTCCGAAGATACCAGCCCGGTGTCGCCGTTTTCCAATTTCGATCCGTCAGTGTGCCACGTTTGTGATCCACTGGGCAGGAGATATTGATTTTGTTGTCCAGTCGTGTCTGGTGTACAGGACTGCAAGTTTCTGTGGAAAACAAGTTTTGGTTTCTTATGCTCGTCAGTTATACGCAGAATGGGCGCGTTTATTAGGGGTTCGAGTACCCGTAGATGCTTGGTTAGATCACCACTTTTTATATCGGTGATGTTTTGGAGGCGAAGTGCCCCAGGCAGGCCTCCTTTTCAGAACGGTGAGGGGAATGCCAGTTATAACTCCAAGTGCTGCAGTGGGGCATGTCCGGATGGCTCCAGTGATGCCTATGCAGACCAGTCGCTGTATTTTGGTAAGTGCAGCCGCAGCTGTCCACCAAGCAAAGAGATGCATAGGTTATGATCGGTTTTACACAGTGTTATAAGACCAGTAGATCATTTTTGGGGCTCAGGCCCCATGTTCTACCGAAAAACCTATGCGCAAAGTATGCTCGAGTGAAGCTGTTAATGGTCTTTTCAAGGTGTGAGTTCCAGTTGAGCTTGGAGTCAAGTATAACTCCCAGGTAGTTAGCTTCAACCGAAAAAGTCAATGGTTGATCCATTGGGGATGAGATGCTTGTCAGGAGAGACCTTTTTCCTGGTAAATGGAACTAGAACAGTTTTAGACGGGTTTATGGATAGTCCTTTATCCTGACACCATCTATTGGCTATATTGAGGGCTTGCTGCATGCTGCTGCTCATGCCAGCCCACTATATAGATGACTAGATCGTCAGCGTAGCCCTGAGTGGGGAACCCTAGGTGGTTGAGCTCAAACAGTAGCTCGTCTATGACCAGAGTCCACAGGAGAGTACTCCCCTTGAGGGCATCCCCTTGTGGCTGTGATTGAGGTCATGGTTCCTCCTAGGTCTACAGATATGATTCTGGATTTGAGCATTTCAGAATCCACCTAATAATGGGTGTGGCGACATTTTTACACGTACAACAGAGGCACGGATTGCCTCGTATGACGTGTTGTCAAAGCTCCTGAGATGTCTAGGCACTGTTCGCGCCACAGGGCGCTGCCCTTACTGGCAACCTCATCGCGAACTGTAGGCTCCGATCATTGACTACTCTAGTTATGGCGCTAAACAACCTGGAGTTGCTCAACGCACCTCAAGACCGATTGCTGGAGTGGCTCCGACTAAATCGGTGTTGTGTCACGCTTAAACCCGGATGCACAGTTTAAAGACATTATAGCCCACCTTAATACAAGTTAAACCTTTCTGCAACTTCAGTTCTCTGTCACCAAGTTTAATGTTAAATTGAGACGTAACATATCTTCTTTTTAAGATTGATCTTTCTGATTTGATTCTACCTAGAGTTCTTGATACCAATATTTGTGGAGTTTGCCATTGTACATGAATTCGTCAATAAGAATAAAAATCACAGTAATGCTCGTAGCTCCCAAAGTACTTTGACCAATTCAAAAAACTAAATCAATCTTTTGCATACACTATCAAAATGTTCGTAGTTTGTTAGGTAAACTTAGCAAAATATGCTCCAATAGTATCCTTTGATGCCAACGTTGGTTGCCTTTACGGAGACCTGGCTAAATTCGACAGTGTCGGACAATGAAATTCTCTGTAACAACTATATTATTTATCGATGTGATCGTCCCTCGCACTGGGGGCGGTGTTCTCCTAACCGTAAAAACGATTTATCGTCGAAATCCATACTACCAAATTTAAATGATCAATAATTGAATTTGTCTGTGTTCAAATTAAATTTCGGACTTCAGTATTTTTGTCACCTGCTCATATATTCCCCTCGATCCGATTTCAATATATATATGCAACACTTATTACATATCCAAGATTTTCTCTTTGCTTGGTGATAATGATCACCTAGTCACATTGGGGACTTTAATCTCCCTACTCTTTCATGGTTGTCATCCATGGATAGTAACGCTTCCGTTCTAGCACGCCCCACGAGTTTGTTCAGGTGTTTTGGATTTGTCATTGGTTCAGCTTAACTCAGTGGGTAATTGCAACAACAAATTTCTTGATCCGGTTTTTGCATCCGAATTTGCTAATGGTCTCGTTTCACGAATACAACCATTATCATTGCCGGAAGACAAGTATCATCCAACTTTGGAGATTCTTTTTAGAGTCTATATCGCCTGAAATAATCTTACCCAAATCGAACCCAGAACCTTTCACTGCTTTAGAAGAGCTGCGTTTACTGAAATAGACACAGCCCCTCTCTCAAGCTGACTGGTCTTTCATGGACTCCGAAGAGAATCACCTCCAGTCATTCTGGGATGTTTGACTTGCTGAACTCAGCAATTAATGCGCATGTCCCGTCGTTTCCTGTCGCGGAACCCTCTAACAAGCCTCAATGGTTTCGCGCAGGTTATCTTATCTCAAGAACACCGTCTAGGTTGTTCAAAAGTATCAAAGATCCGGTCTTCAACTGGACCATTCCAGGTATCTGATTGCTCGTTCCGAATTTTTGGCTCATAATACTACATGTTACAATAACTACCTGAACCGTTGCAAAGAGTTTTCGACAACCCTAAACAATTCTACGCTTTTGTTAATTCAAAACGAAAATCTTCTGTGTTTCCTTCATCGCTCCATTATAATAATACAAAAGGCTTTAATGATCTAGACAACTCTAATTTATTTGCTAATTTCTTCCAATCGACATACTCCTCTCATATATATAATTCTTCCACCTATCCGTATTCGCTCCCACACTCAAATTCTATCAACATGCCTACAATTCGTAGACGACATTTATCAGTGTCTAATGAACATGAAATCGTCATTTTCTGCCGGTCCCGATCTTATTCCTAGTTGTCTCCTTAAAAAATGCCAGTTCTGTTGTAGTCCTTTGGCTAAACTCTTTCAAATGTCTCTTGACAAGAGCTTCTTTCCTGACTTGTGGAAAAGAATCGTTTATTATTCCCTCCATAAGAAGGGCAGTAGGTCGGATATTTCTAACTATCGAGGGATTTCGAAGCTCAGTGCCATACCCAAATTATTTGAAAAACTAATTACCTCACAGCTGCAACATCAATGTTCTTCAATAATGAGCCTTCTCAGCATGGATTTATGAAGCGTCGGTCGACGACAACCAACCTCCTGGAATTTATTTCAATCATTCGAGATGGTTTTAACAAAGTGCAGTCGGATGTTATCTTCACCGACTTTAGTAAAGCCTTTGATTCTGTCAATCATTCGCTACTGCTTATGAAACTAGAATTGTTAGGATTTCCATAGTTTATTAGATTGGCTTTCCAAATACCTACTTCAACGAACACAGAGAGTTTTATTCAACAACACATTGTCAAACTTGGTCTTTGTTACATCAGGTGTTCCCCAAGGCAGTCACCTTGGTCCTGTCCTGTTTGGTCTGTTCATAAACGTTCGCCAAATATTATTCACAATTCTCGGTGCTTATGTACGCGGATGATGTGAAGCTGTGTTTAAATCTTACGTCCCCCTTGTCGGACTTACGGCTTCAAGAGGACTTAAATAGCCTGAACACATGGTGCAACGATAACATGTTGTTCCTCAACCATTCTAAATGTAATTTCATGTCATTCTATCGTAAAAACCCTTTCCTTACAAATTACTCGTTGGGAACAAGCAGGTTGGAACGTATTTATAAGGTTAACGATCTTGGAGTATTATTTTGTCACGACCTAAACTCTCAACATTTGTTGAGAGCCAATGGCCTTTTCAATGACTGTTGTAAGGCAATGGATGGCAGTCTCAGTTGATTTACCAGTTTGGTACGCATATTGGTACTTATGTAGGGGAAGATGCTTGAGGTTCACTTCCCTGATGTGCTGGTCAATTATCTTTTCCATAGTTTTAAGAAGGAGGAGCTAAGACTAATTGGTCTATAAGATTTAGGCAGTTGGGAATCTTTCTTCCTACCATTGGAATAAACACAACTTTTACTTTAGCCCATTTGCTTGGTATGTGTCCAAGCACGAGACTAGCTCGGAATAGACGGACCAAGGGGAGTGCAAATTGGTGCAGTCCCCGCTGCAATAGGCATGGATAAATTCCATCTGGTCCAGGGATTTGTATGGGCTAAAACTTTGTATGGCCCATTGTACGCTATTTTGATGAAACAGTCTAAAGGGCATGTTTCCAATACGTTCTGATAGATAGGGGTTCCCTTCTTTCAGCCCCATTGGAGTCTGCCACAATAGCCACGCGCAGGTGTGGGCACTCTCCAATCCCAGAGAGGTTAGTTGGTGCCTCACTTTCTGAGATGGGTTGCTCCATGGCCACGCACCCAGGAAAGTGAGTAGTTAGAGTAGGCTACTCGTTTCCTTTGGGTTGTTTGTGTGGGTTCCATCTGGCTTTTCAACGTACAGATGCCGTTTGAGTGGTCCTTGGAGAGGGCTTTTGTAGCCTGACAGCTTCCGGGAGAGCTGAAATCTGCCCGTAGTGTTGGCGCCACGTAGCCCGTTTTGACCTTCTCAGCTCTTTGTTGTATAGCGTTAAGGCGGATTTGTAGGAATCCCAAGTGACCTTCCCTTTTCTCGCCTTATTGAAGAGCCTTCGCGCAGCTTGTTTAAGATCGTCAAGGCTCTTGTTCCACCAGGAACAGCCCGACTGATCTTACGAACTTTTGTTCGCAGCTGACGTGATATGCTGATTCAATGTTTGTATGAAGCACAGTAGCCTCACGCTCTAACTCGTCTATTGTTAGTATCGGACGGGTGGAGCAGTCTGGATTGCTCAAGTTCAAAACAGAAAAGATCCCAGTTTGTGTTTTGGGATTTCTAGTAACTAGGTTACATTGCAAGGCACCTCCTATATCAAATCTGATGTGCTGGTGATCTACATAGTGATCTCATTCGCAACGTGCCAGTTTGAGACAGCGGACAACATATTCAGACTACAGAGAGTTAGGTCGAGGACTTCCTCTCTAATTGCATTGATAAATGTGGGCTCGCTGCCCTGATTTAGTAAACCTATGTTATTACTAATTATGTACTCAAGAAGGTACTCACCTCTTTTGTTGATGTTGCTGCTCCCCCAGACCGTGATGCGCATTGGCATCGCAAGCAATTATCCACCGGAGCCGGTTACTCTGGCAGTACTCTACCAGGGCACAGGTAGCCGCCGGAGGTACATCGTCAGTGTCGCCGGGTAGATAAGCAGAGGCCAGCACTGCCTCCTGCTCGCCATGGGCAGTGGGTATTTTAACCCAGACCGCCACCAGGTCCTCAGTTATGAACTGTGAAAGGGGAACAAATGTTAGATTTTTGTTTATTAACAAAGCCGCTCTGGGGCGAGGTTGGCCGTTTGCATATAGCAGCTTACCAGATGAAGCACATGGGACTTAACTCCTGGCCTTTATTATCTAATTTTTCATAATAAACCTGTAGGATATACCAACACAGACTTGAACAGTTACAGAGAAATTATTTTGGAGTCATCTGTTCATCGTTTGGATTTTAATCCTTAAAAAAGGGTTAAAGGGACCAGAGGGTTTAAATATACAAACATAATTAAAAAGTTGTTAGAAAATACAGATAGTCCCTCAGCTATATCCACCCCAGACCACTCAAAAAAGAAAAAGGGTGGATGGTACAATTATATGAAACTTCAGCAATCACCGCCAAATTATGTATATTTTGACGATTTCAATGAATTGGTAGAAAGATTACAGCTTTTAATAGCCTCAAAAGCTGCAGGAAACTCTGGCTTAGGCAATGAGACTTTATCGATCTTGGAAGAGCTCGTCGAGGGAGGTCTGATTTATCTATTTTAATAAAAAGCTCGATTTTAATAAAAAAGCTCGATTAAAACTCGATTTTAATAAAAAGCTCGATTTTAATAAAAAGCTTACCCAAGGACGAAAGCTATAAATCAATGAAGTCTGATTTGACAGCTCGAATTAATAATTCCTTAAATCGGAGACTTTCTAAAATAACTTATCTGGAAAGGATCGTTGAATTAAATAATAAGAGACTTAAAAATGTTGATATAATAATTACGAATTTAATTGGAAAAATAAATAAGCTTGAGGAATTTTGTTATAAATATTTCACCACTCCGAAATCATCAGTTGTAAAGTCCCAGACAATTGAAATAGAAGGCACTGCAGCTCCAATAATAAGAAAGTTTTAATAAGACAGTATGAATGAAAAAATGCGACTTGTTAGCGAGATCCACGCCCCGTGTAGGGGCAATTTTACCCGTCGACGAGTAATTACAAAAGGTATTAACGATCTGTGGCAGGCAGATTTAGTGGAGATGGGGAATAATGGTTATCGTTACTTGTTAACAGTAATTGACACATTTTCCAAGTTCGCGTGGGCGGAACCGTTAAAATCTAAAGCGGCTAAAGAAGTCTCAAAAGCTATGGAGAAAGTTATAAAATCTAGTTTTAAGCCCCCCAAAAATTTACAGACTGATGACGGTTCCGAGTTCTTTAATAAGAATTTTGCTCACCTAATGAAAAGGTTTGGGATCAATCATTATTCTACATTTTCAACTCTAAAAGCTTCTATTGTGGAACGTTTTAATAGAACTTTAAAAGAGCTTATGTGGCGAGAATTCAGCTTTAGAGGAACGTACAAGTGGATCGATAATTTAAAAAGTCTGATAGAATCCTACTACAGACGTCCGCATCGCACAATAAAATTTGCACCTATTGACGTAAATCCCTCTAATGAAGGGACAATTTTAAAATCGGCTTACAACCACCTTAAAATGTTTAAGAAAGGGGGGTTGCAAAACGGGGACCTTGTACGAATAAGTCGATATAAACATGTTTTCTCCAAAGGGTACACACCGAATTATACTACCGAGGTATTTAAAATAAGAAAAGTTAAAAATACATACCCTGTAACTTATTTATTGGAAGATTTCGAGGGAAATCCAATACAGGGATGTTTTTACGGCGCTGAAATTAAGAAAACAAATATGATAGCTGGGAATCTAAAGATGATATTTTATAGCGCATTTCTAAATAGATTTAACCAATTTAAAATTAAAATTTAAACACACACACGCGCGCACACAATTAGTCGACGGCGTATAACGTAATAGAAAGGCGCGCAATGACGCAATAAAAACGAAATAGTGCCTATTTCAATTTGGAAATTATGCTCATGTGGAAACAACCTATAAATAATTTCGTTCAAATGTTTACGAGTCGCAACAATTTGGGGGTGTTGAATGTGAGAACATATATTTAATTTCTTTCAAATTATGTATGCGGAAGATATATGTGAGAAGATATATTTAATTTCTTTCACAATATATATATGCGGGCTGAGTGTGGTGAGGAAGGGTGTGGTGGGAGGGGAAACTATTTTTATGCTCTTCCCTCTTGCGCCCCCTCACCAACAAACGACCCCTCGCGGCTGTTTCTGTAAGTCTTGCCAGATGGTCAGTATTAATTGCTTGACTTCAGGGCCGGTCCACTCCACCCCCCCGTCACCACCGAACGACTCCCAGTTTCGACACATCTCGAGCCAGAGCATCTGGTCCATGTTTTCGATGTAATGGAAATCAATTTTATGGACGCGGCGTGTGTGTGTGCATGTGTGCGTGTGTACTGGTTGGTTGTCGGCGCAACAAAGGCGGACGTGAAACGCTGAAACGCTTGTAAATTACATTGAAAATTTGTGGAAATAATAAGAAATAAAAAAAGTAAAATAGGAAACCAAAAGGTGAGTTGATACGAAAACAGGGAAAAAAAAAAAAAAAAAACTTAATGTGCATATATAAATATACTTATATATATAAGGGTGCTGAAAAACTATGTATCTCGGACTTGTTATACCCTTTGCAGAGGGTATAATAATTTTGTCATGATGTTTGCAACGCAGTGAAGGAGGCATCTCCGACCCCATAAAGTATATATATTCTTGATCAGCATCACCTGCCGAGTCGATCTAGCCATGTCCGTCTGTCTGTCCGTCTGTCCGTCTGTCCGTCTGTCCGTCGGTCCGTCTGTCCGTCTGTCCGTCTGTCCGTCTGTCGGTTTCTACGCGAACTAGTCTCAGTTTTGAGCTATCGGGCTGAAATTTTCAGCATAGTCTTATTTCTTTAGCACGCAGTATATATGTCGGAACGGCCAAAATCGGACCACTATATCTTATACCTGCCATAGAAATGATGGCGAAATTAATGTAAAAAATTTTAACTTCTCTGTTTTTCAACGAATTTCTATAAATTTCGAGATATAGTCGTTTTTATAGTTTTAGAATTACGGTTTTAATTTCATTAAGATCGGACAACTATATCATAGCTGCTATAGAAGGGATCGGTCGATTTATATGAAAATGTAAAATTCTACATGTAAAATGTAAATTTTACAAAATTTACATAATTTGACATTTTTTTAACATTACCAAAATAGATCGATTGTCAATGATCCCATTGCAGACTGCAAGGGTATACAAGCTTCGGTTTACCGAAGTTAGCTTTCTTTCTCGTTTTTTTACTGCTTCTGGCCATCTGCTTTAAAGCAGTGAAGATGGGCGTTATCCCAGTTAGTCAAGTTTCAAATGAAGCTATGTATTTAGTGGATATAACGAAACACTAACTACCCCCAACATGACGGTATATTTACCGAACCACGATAAATTGGAAATAAGAATGAATTTTTATGTACATAAAAACAGTGAACTGCTTAACATAACAGGAACATTAGGTAATTTAAATCAAACAGAAACGAATCCAAAGGAACAACCTAAAATTTTGGGGCAAGATAAATACCCCTTATTAAATTCGCCAACAAAAACGACGACAACAACAGCAGAAGAAACTAATAATACCAACACAACTGTGACACCACCAATAACAACCACAACAACAGCAACAACAACAACAACAACTACCCCTCCAACAGCGACATCAGGATTAAACATTACAACTCAACTTCAACATCAACTCCACCAACAACAGCAGCAGCAGCAGCAACAAAAACAACAGCAACTAAGCCAATTATTACAGATGACTATGAAGATCTTAGTACATTGGGAATAACGCCAGCAGACAGTACACCGCCAATTGCAAGCCCCACTCGAGCAGACGTACCCTCAAAATTCTCGTTTGATGACGTAAGTGAAGATTATGAAAATATTAGCAACAAGCGTAGCGTAGGAGAGGATTTTAACGACTTAAAAAAAATGTTATTAGAAGCATACACGGAACAACTACTAAAAAAGAAAAATTTGATTGGGGGAGTAATTATTACTAGCAGACAAGGTTTTTATCGCTACTTTACGCTAGACTATAAACATGAATTTTTAATGCGCTTACAATGTCACTATGTCGCTCGGAACTTAAAAAAGCTTACAGACTTAGATAAATATACCGTAAGCCTCACCTGCCAAGAAATCGATGAAGCAAGCTTTAAGAAGGGTATTTTAACATCGACCGATAACAAGAATGTAAAAAAAAGGTGGTTATACGTGCCTCACCGAAGCCCACTATATGTCTCCTTAAATGTTTAGTCTCTGTAGACAATTTTAAATTTGTTTTAGTTTAGGTTAACACAAAACAAAAACAAAACGCTTATTTTTTTTTCAGAATAAAAAAATTGGACTCCTTCGCTTAAAAAACAATAGAATTGGTGAGTAAAAAAAAAAAAAATAAACGGCGACACCGGGGCTGGTATTTTCGGACCAAGGTTCAACAAATCCATAGCCATGGGAAAGTCCCCAACCATCTTCCAAGCAGAGATACACGCCATAGAAATCTGTGCTCGTGAATGCCTTCGCAGGAATATGCAAGGCGCACGGATTTACATCTTCTCTGACAGTCAGGCGGCGCTTATAGCGCTGAGATCTTTACGATCACCTCCAGACTAGTAGAAAACTGTTTCCAGCAGCTGAACGCCCTTGCCTCCAAAACACCTTAACGGTGGGCTGGGTGCCAGGGCATGAAGGCCATATAGGAAACGAGGTGGCAGACTCTAGCAAAACGCGGGCGATGACACCACTAATCGGCCCTGAACCATTCTGTGGACTTTCGAAAGGACACAAAAGGGAACTGGTCAGGAAATGGGAGGAAAAGGAGATAAGTCGTCACTGGACCGACAGTGCAGGGCTGAGACAAGCCAAACAATTCCTCGTCCCCAGATGTCGCGATCCAAACGCATCATCAATCTAAAAAGTGAGATTCGCACTCTAACAGGCTACCTAACAGGTCACTGCAACCTAAGGTATCACCTTAAGAAATTAAAACTTTCAGAAATCGACACATGTAGATTCTGTGAGCTGGAGCCAGAAACATCAGAACATGTTCTATGTGAATGCCCCTCACTAATCAGACGTCGACTTCAACAACTAGGAGGTGAACTTATCCCCCCCTACAGGATTTGGGAAGAGATAGACCTCGCCAAAGTGCTCTCCTTCATCAGAAGCCTAGGAATAGAGGCTCTACCTTAATCCTACAGGCCGGCACAAAAGACCTAACATCTGGTCGCGGTGCAATAAGGCCAGAGTAATAATAATAATGGTGAGAAAAATTAGGATAGTAAATATTAAAATGATTTTCTCTAAATTTATTCACGCTTTCTCTCTCTCTCTCTCTCTTTTAGATCAGCCAACACAACTTTTAAGCTCAAATATTTTTGCACCCCATTTAAGTCATAGTTCTAATTTTAGTTTCAATAAAAATTATGTTAATCAAATTTTAAAATTAAATATAAATGTACCCTCATCATCATCTAATGAAAATAATAACAGTCAGAATTCTGCTGAAAACGAATTATGTTATTATTTGAAATCAGTTAGGGAGAAGAAGCAGAAAAATAGATTAGTAGATGAAGATGATGACGATGATGATGATGATGTTGTTCTTAATGATGATTATGATAAAAATGGAAAGCCTGCCAAAGCTTACTTTGAGAATACCTCCTCTTCCTCCTCCTCAGATCACATGAATTCACATGATATGGAACTTTGGAATTATCTATATAAGCAGCGACAGTAGCAGCGGAATCAAAAAAATAAGAAAATTAACAATAAAAAAATTAAATTAATGAAATAAATAGATTGACACGTACACAGAAACAAATATTGTGCATTAAATATAACTTTTATTTGCAAAATAATTTTATTCATTTTTAAACTTTATATATATATACAATTTCTATTTTTAATTACACACACACACACACACAAATTTATTACTAAAATTTAAATGTTTTGCTTAATATATATTCTATATTGGTATATTTGCATGTGTTTACTAACAAATTTGTTATTATATGTTACTATAATTATTTTAAAATACTATTCAACACATTTATTACTCTTTTCTTTTTTTATTTTTATTTTTTTATTCTACAAACAAATAATACATGTGAAATAAATTTTCTTTGTCTTAAAATTTAAAATTTAAAATTGTCTAAGTCATTTGGGGGTGGGGTGTATTTCATTATAAAACATTTCCAATTCAAGTGTTTTGTAAAATAATTCAATTTCAAGATTTTCTATTTTAGTTTTTAGGGGGGCGAGTAGTAGCGTTTTCTGTTCTTCTTGTCGCTGTTGTTGCTGCTGCTGTTGTTGTTGGTCTGTGCGGGAAACACGTTTTTCCATATCGGCTAGCTCTCTCCCTAAAACGAGTGACTTACCCTCAAGCACTTGAATACTTGACTTGAGCTCTCTTTCTTTTAAAATCATATGATGGCATGGGAGGGTAGAAAATTTATCAGATTGCACCTTTCTCTTCGTGTCATTAGCATCAAGAATTATTTTAGCCATTTTAAAAGTATTTATGGTATGCATTTTAGATCTAAACATTGTCATTGGTGTTTCACTAAAAAGAATATTTTTATATCTTTCAATATCTAGACATTTTAACGCCGTTCTCGTAACACCCTTAGATTTCATGAACGATTAATCGACACCGTCAATCGTGTAGGCATAAACTTTGGGGCGAAGTCCAACGAATTCACTCATTGGTCGACCATTAAGCTCATCCTTAAAAAAGCCCACTAGAGATTTATTACAAATTTTAAAATCATACAATTTAGCTCGTTCTATAGAACATCCAGATGTGTCAAATTTAAATTCTATATCGATCGAATATCCCTGTAAAAATCATCTGTTTTAATTGTGTAAATAAAGCTATCGGTATCTATATAGTTCAATCTAATATTTTTTTGAAATTTAGGTTTCATGTACTGATAATGGAAATCATACATCTTCCATTTTGATAACTCCAGTACAGCAAATCCTAGATATATTGGCTTATCGTATACAAATGGCATTCTTTTCATCTGTATCGTATAAAAATCGTTCATAAGTTTTGTGGCATTATGAAAATTACTTTTTGAAATTAAAGTTCGATCACAAAGTTTTTTACGACCTCTATTATTAGTCTGAGGAGGGTCCCAATAACTAACTATTTTAATATCACTACGTAATTCAATATTTTCCATGGTTTTCCCAAAGACAGCGTTATTTAAGAGCTTAAAGAAGCTTTTTTTGAAAGAATTTTTCGCCATCGAACGATGATAAGTATTCAGATCGATATAAGGCTTCAGCCAAGGTTTTTGCTTGGACCGCACCCCTCTATGAATTTTCTTAAGCTGCAACCCATTATACAGACATTGCTGTAGTACAGTATGGTGGATAATGTAATTTCTTTATCTCCGAGGTCGGCAATCAATTTTTACTTTCTCATTATCACTTGCTAACTTATTGGAGGGCAAAACGGTAAGTCACTATGTAGGTCATGAATGCTATACGGATAGTCTAAGTCAACTTCTAAAATGTATCCATATGGGCCATCTCTTGGGATATTTTCAATTCTAAAGTTTTCTACGTCTGTGGGGGGAATCCATTCAAAGCTCGCGTATGGTAAGCTTTCCATCATCCCGTAGCCATACAGATTATTACTATCGAGACACATGAGATAAGTCGAAGCTTTACTCTCGTCATAATCTGACAAATACTTATTATTTGCCTTCGTGTATCTGTGAGAACATTGTACTAAACCCCCTCGTATGCCACTTTGAATAAATTTGAACATGTCAATGTCTGTAAGTAATTGTAATTCAATTCTTGTCGTCTTTAACATAGCCTGCCACGACAACCCTGGCGTTGTATAAAAATGAGCTGGGTCAAGAGAATAAATTTGCATACAAATTGAGCGAAAGTTTTCAAAAATGTCAGTTAATAGTAATACATCAGTTTTTAAATATAACTCTAGATATTCCTTTAGAGAATTACAAGAAAATTGTGACCAAACTTTAAGTGCGTGACCGTAATCCTCTTTAGAACACTCCATTTAAGTTAACTGATTAAAAAAATCACCCCTTGGCGGTAGAGAAGTTTCATCAAGTCTCTGCTCTGAATCTGGGTATTCATAAGGGAATACACCTTTCTTACGCATAAGCCTGAACTCATTTTCGCAACTAAAATATGTTCTTATTACATGAAGATCTCCATCATCTAAATTAGATGCTAGACTATCTAAGCTAGACGCCATAAATCTAAATGTATCTAAAAAACGTATCTCAAAATTATTCCCACATTCATTTTCTATTATTTTGGACACTGAAATGAAGTGTTCCTTATTTATTGGAATACCTTTAATTTCTCCAGGTATAAGTGTCAGTTCCTTAATAAACAAGTGACAATCATACTTTGAAAAATTGTGAAAGAAAACTGGGAAAAAATTTAATGTCCGTAATTCTAAATTGCATTTAGAATGGGCTGCACCTGTGAAGTGACAGTGATCGCGAACGCGGTCGTGTGCTAAAACCTTTTCACAAATGTGACAATTTATCGCTTACTCAAAGTCACACTCGTCTTCCGCATTCATTACAATAGGGACAACTTTACTCAAGTAATTTTTGTGTATTTTTTTAGACTAGTCACAAGGGAAGTAATAAAATTTATAGCTACATTACCCCCACCAGTTTCTAATTTAAATTCATTTAAATTAGAATCATGTACACTTAAGCAAAGTTGCTACGTGCTACGTGCTCGTTTACATTATATAGCTTAGGGCTTACTTCAATATTCTTACGTTTAAGCAAGCACTCGAAATCTGCATACACCACAAATGGAACCTGAAGTTGATGCCGCACCGCGCCGTTTTAATGTTGATTGATGGCCTTGAGAGTTCCACTACAGATCTCCTGGTGTCGAGATGCGCTATTTGCATTCGATGAAAAATTTAAGCAGCTATTGCAAAACCATTGTTGTCCATTATGGGATCCTCTTTCCGAAGAAATTAGCCTATTAAATAAAACAAATATGTATAAATAAATAAATAAATATATATATATATATATATATACATATATATATATATATAACTGAAAGCATATTTGGACCGCTTTTCAATCTAATACAGGAAAAAACAAATACATATTTTATGCTTGAATGAACTACGAATAAAAATATTGGATAGTAAGCATTAAAGTTTATTTTATATATTATATTGCAACGCGTTTATGAGACTCATCGGTCATATGATGCACTTCAATATCCGTTGATATTCTGTCGTGGAGAAGATGGCTATCACTTCAACATAAAGATGGTCAATCCAACGACAGGTTTGTTTAATCACTTCTTTTCTGCACGTAGTCAATTCATGCAGGAGAAGAAACGAATAAGAAAGTCGGCTCAATGAGTTTTTATGCATATCGATTGATGATTCAACTAGATGTTGACAATCATCTGTTGAGATACCGCCGTTTGTTTCAGCAGTACTGTGTCGACATGTATGTAAATGTAGAAACGGAGCGTCTCAATTTCATTCGTTTCAATCAATCAAAGTTACGATCTGACGAGTACATCCACTTGCCTGACGCCATCGCTACTGATGGACACGCGGCAAACATTGGTTGTTTGACCATTCTGCCAGCTACTTATGTTGGGAGCCCGCGCCATATGCATGAGTACGCTCAAGATGCGATGACGTACGTGCGGAATTACGGACGACCTGATTTATTTATCACGTTTACATGCAATCCGAAATGGCCCGAAATTACGAATTTGTTGCACCAAGGACAAACATTCAGCGATGCATCAGACATCACTGTATTCAAGCTAAAGGTAAAAATTCTTATGGATTACATCGTTAAGCAGAAGGTTTTTGGCGTAGTTCGTTGTTGGATGTCCTCGGTTGAATGGCAGCAGCGTGGCTTACCACATGCGCAAATTTTGCTTTGGTCGAACTGCACATTCCGCTTTGAAGCTGCCCAAGAATCTTCTCACGGTTGACAAGCCAACATGCAGAATAAGCAAGAATTCGGCGACAGCGAAATTGATGCGAGAATGCAAAATCTTCATTTGGGATGAATGCACGATGGGGCATAAGCGAGCTTTGGAGGCAGTTGACCGAACTATGAAAGATTTACGCGGTGATTCGAAACTATTTGGTGGGTCTTTGATATTGCTGTCCGGAGATTTTCGTCAAACGCTTCCCGTCATCCCGAAATCTACGGCTGCCGATGAAGTTAATGCATGCCTTAAATCGTCTTCATTGTGGAGATATGTCAAAAAGCTGTATTTAACTACGAACATGAGAGTCACATTGCAGAATGACCCGTCCGCTGCTGAATTCTCGAGACAACTGCTGGCACTTGGCAATGGCGAAATTCCTGTTGATGCTTCGACTGGATCAATATCGTTTCCGGCAAATTTTGCGTGTTCACATCGTCAAAGGAGGAACTCATTAACAAAGTGTTCCCCGACATTGCGCAAAATTATAAAAATATCGACTGGATTAGTGAACGGGCAATACTAGCAGCGAAGAACAAGGACGTAGATAATTTGAATTACATTATTCAAAATCAAATCGATGGAGAACTGCATTCATACAGATCCGTTGACAGCGTGACCGACGAGGATGAAGCGACGAACTATCCGACAGAATTTTTAACTCGCTAGATGTGCCAGGAACTCCACCGCATAATTTGCAACTGAAGGTGGGATCAATTATTATAATGCTGCGGAATCTAAATCATCCGAAATTGTGCAACGGTACGCGGTTGTCCGTCAAGAAACTGATGAATAACGTGATTCAGGCTACGATCATCAAGGGAACATTTAAAAGGAGAGGTAGTCCTTATACCACGAATTCCGATTATTCCAACTGATCTACCATTCCAATTCAAGAGGATTCAGTTCCCCGTCCGATTGGCATTTGCGATGACAATCAACAAATCGCAAGGCCAATCGTTAGAAGTCTGCGGGATAAATCTAGAATTTCCCTGTTTTCGCACGGCCAGCTGTACGTTGCATGTTCGCGTGTTGGTAAGCCGTCTTCATTTTTGTTTTTCCGCCGGAAAATAAAACAAAAACATAGTATATCATATCGCTCTATACTAAATAAAGAAATGCAGTGTTTGACTATTTCCCTGGGGTTATATAATAGCGTCGAATTAGGGCGAGACAAAGTTCGCCGGGTCCGCTAGTATATATATATATATTCATCAAACTTATATATATATATATTTTTTTTTTATTCAACAAAAAATACATAAATATATATTTATATATATATATTTATGGAGGCAGAAAATATATTTATATATGGCCATGCCCAACATGTATGTTAGAGGGCATGTATTGGATTTTTCTATTCGTCGTGCTGTGGAAACCCGATAAGTGGACTGTAGTTGTGAAGGCATACAAAATTGAGGACGCAGAACATAAATGTATACATGGGCATGCATGCGATTATAGATGTATGTGTATGTGTAGGGCATGTAGTGTAGTAGGGTGTGCAGTAGTGCAGTAGAGCGTCGAGGAGTGGACTGTATTTTAATTGACGGAAGAGAAAAATTAAGTGGAGAGAAAAAAAAAAGGCACATACAAGACAAAAATATCGCGACAGCGTCGGACTGTTCGGCGAACAAGGAAACTCCCGAAACTAGTGCACACCGGTTGGCTGACCACACAACTTCACTTTTGGTCGGCGTATTTTTCGCGGAGGCGGAATTTCACTGAAATATGGGCACAAGGTGGCACGCGTATGTGTGTATATGTATGGATGCACATATGCCTAGACCGTTGGCAAGTTGAAGTACAACGGAGAAACGAAAAAAAAAACGGCAAGGAATACGGCGACGCACACAAAGCAGAGACGGATGGAAAATTTAACTATAGAATTGACGAGGCATATAAATATCTTAACTGCTGTTGTGTCGTGAAAACTCGGTCATGGAGCTGATACAAAAATTAATCTTGCAGCACGAAATTCAATGTTCGGACAACTGCTGAAAACCGGAAGCGAGAGGAAGACGGAATAGGCTCATACTTATCTTTAGTGGAAAATCACCGAGACTGCTGGTAGAAGGGCGGAAGGATATCCGGATCCGGCTCGAAGGATTAATGTTCGTATGGGGGGCGATCCTGCCGCTAAAAATATCATGTGGTGCACCATAAAGTCCCACGGCGTGAAACGAAGAAATAACCCGTCAAGGTTAGAAAGAACAAGTGAGAAAGCTACAGTCCAGTGTGATCGACTGTGAGATACCCGGTACCCAAAGTATTGTGCATGAAATTAAATAGCACATGGACATGGAAAAAACAAAATGTTGACAAATGAAGCCGAGCAAATGAAAATGAGCAATGTTCAAAATAGACAAACTCTGCAGCTGTACGCAGCTGCATTACGAATTAATACTGCGCCCGAAAGCACGTAACACTTTTTTTCGCTCTTGCCTTTGTGGCTCAGAAGAAGAAGAAGAAGCATAAACAAACTTTATGGTTTAATAGCTTCCATGTTTATCATCCGATTTTATACTACTACTTATTTATTTTATCTATTTACTTTAAGCAAAAAATTACGACTATAGGTCATATAAAGTTTTTTACGATTTTCGGGGGCGGAAATGGGCGTGGCCAAATTTTAGGACAAACTTGATCTGCGTGCAACAGATTCCAATGTTGTCACCAAATTTGGTAACCCTAGCTCTTATAGTCTCTGATATCTGTTGTTTCACACGGACGGACGGACGGACAGACAGACAGACAAACAGACGGAAATGGCTAAATCGACTCGGCTGGTTATGTTGATCAAGAATATATATACTTTATGGGGTCGGAGATGCCTCCTTCTGCGTGTTACATACATTTTTGGTTGGCACTAACTTATAATACCCTATGGGTACCGGGTATAAAAAGATCGGGGCGTCGAGGAAAAAATCCTGTGCGGGTGCGCGTCAACTTTATTTTGCTGCATAAATGAAACTGAAACTTAAGCTTAAACAGCAGCTTCGGTACAGTGGGCCGCTTATCTAAACAGTATTTTTAAAAATGAATTTTAAACTCATTATCCATAGCAACAAAACTTCTAGATAAATGATGAAGTTCTTATCACAAAACATAATCAAGATTTATATGTCTTTCCATCTGAAAGCTTTCTCCACTTTGAAGGTAAAGCAATATTATGGAACCAAATACAGGAGCAAGCAGTAATAATAATGTCAGCGGCATGTTCAAAAATAATTTCATGGCTCATTTTCTGGATGAGAGGATGA
Source organism: Drosophila triauraria (assembly GCA_014170255.2). NCBI lineage: Eukaryota > Metazoa > Arthropoda > Insecta > Diptera > Drosophilidae > Drosophila > Drosophila triauraria. The sequence goes on from JABJVT010000007.1 coordinate 6,924,802, forward strand.
GGTATATGGAAGCAAAGTCGATAGAACACGGTTAACAGGGATTACCTCGACTATTAACTATTGACCATTTGGTCAACAGAAAGGTGGCGGAGACAATATTCCTTCTGGAGGACAATTCATATTTTCTGCACCTTTAAAAATGCTCATGGGACTCGCTGAAGACTACAAAAAAGTTGCGTTAAAGTGTAAACATGAAAACAATCTATTGCTAATTAAAAATAATAATGACACGTACATATGTCAAAACCGTTGACGGTAAAACTCAAACATAACATAAGTTAGAAGATTACCCGCATCATTCCAAGTGACAGTATTAAAATTAAATTGTTTAATGTAATTAAAAGTGAAGCTACCCTTCCACTAGCATTCCGGAGTTGGGATTGTTATATAAACCCGACATGGGCAAAGGGAATACATCATATCTAGAATGTCAAGCTTTCTACAAACAGGGAATGTCCACGATTCGTTGTCTTTGCGTTTATAACTTTGATTACAAAGGTATATTGCCTTCTCATTTATGACTGACTTGTGGAATACACACCATTGACTGGGCTAGTTCAACGTATTGTGTAACAATTTGTGGCGCATTTCCTCATTAAATTTTTGAAATTGTTTGCAAGTAGACGGAAAAAACAAATGATGTCGCTCAATAACAATGCCAACAGCAGCAGCTCAACTAAAATCAAACACCTTGTTATCAGAATAAATAATTTCATGAAAATGTATAAAGATCAAATTTTCCCGAGCACATGGAATATCTGGAGTAGTTGTGGGGACCACCCTGTGGGTTCTGACCACTTGCCAGCGTTTGTAGGTGAATGCCTAACAGATATTCTGGCGTTATGCTAAAAGTAGGCACGGTATCTCTTGTTTCTACGACCTGATTAGTGACACTTAAAAAGAAAATAAAGTTTCTATCAATAAAAAATAAATAAATAATTGCTGACACCGAACTCCCGCATTGGTAAAACCTACGTGATCGCATTGATCGCACAGGGAGAATTGTGTGGAGTTTACAGTTCCGATGATTTTATTGACCAGTGTGAAAATTAAGCACCTCGAAGCTACATAACCTCAAAGGATGGTAAACCTGGCTCGGCAGCAGACGTCCCAGATGCCACAGCAGGCACCTCTTTATCAGTTACAGCAGCCGGAGCCCCAGTCATTGTTGCAACCGCACTCGCCACCTTCCTGTCTAAGATCTGGAGCTCTGTCATGTCCAGTACTCACTTATCTTGGCAGTTGCCAAATGCGAGTACCACGACATCCTTTTACAATATAAAGACCTGACTTTGCCTCCTGTTTTCGATGAGGTGATGCTGCACTATATTGCGACAAAGGGCTCGCCAGTATTCGGCAAAGCTTGCCGTCTCAATACCGAAGCTATCGCCACCAGCAAAACCGAATTTACACGGATGCTTGAAGCGGGAATATGCCGACCAAGCAGAAGCAGCTGGGCATCGCCAATACATATAGTGAAGAAAAAGAATGGTTAATGGCGTCCATGCGGTTGAACGCGATCACTGTTCCTGACCGCTACCCGATCCCACATGTCCACGACATCAACCAGGTGTTCGCCGGCAAGTCTGTATTCTCCACCATCGATCTGGTCAGTGCCTATTATCAGATCCCGCTCGCGTCAGAGGGCCGAGAAGACCGCCATCATCTCACCGTTTGGGCTCTGGGAGTTTAATGTGATGACATTTGGCCTCGCAAATATTCCAGCGGTATATGAACAACATCCTCGGCGATCTGGACTTCGTAGCAGGGTATATCGATGACGTCTGTGTTGCTTCGACAAGTGAAGTTCATCACCGTCAGCACCTCAAGATTGTACTTGATCGCTTGCGCCGACCCAACCTACGCATTAATTTAACAAAGAGTGTGCTCGGAAAGACGGGTGTAACATTTCCAGGACACTATCACAGTGTCCGAAATATCACCGACGGTCGAACAAGTAAGTACGATCAACGAGTTTCCGCAGCCGACCAAGATATGCGAATTGCGCCGATTCATTGCCTTATTCAACTACTACCGCCGTTTCCTGCCGCAAACAGCCGTCGTTCAAGGAATTCTCCAAGCTCTCATCCCGGGTAACAAGAAGAACGATCAATCACCGGTAGTGTGCGCCAAAGATGCCGAAAAATCATTTTGCAAACCCGATTTGGCTAATGCAACGCGGTTGGCGCATCCAATAGCTAACGCGCATTTTGCACTCCATAACGGTGCCAGCAATGACGCAGTCGGAGCTGCGCTTCATCAGCTCAACGACGGACAACTGCAGTCGCTAAGCGTTTACTACAAGTGTATGACGGACACACAAAACCGCTACTGTACGAATAGTCGGGAGTTGCTTTCTATTTACTAGGCCGTCAAGTTGAATCGCTTTATGATCGAGGGACGCAACTGCACCATCTACGCCGATCGGCAGGATCCCGAGAAAGCATCGCCACTGCAGGTGAGACAGTTATGGTTTATCGCCGAAATCTGCACGAAAATTGAACATATTGCTGGTGCTGCTAGCACCGTTGCAGATGCCCTCTAAAAAGCGGACGACGAGCTGAACCGGCTCTTGAGATACGTCAACACGGGAAAATCATCTTTGCAATTGCTAAAACTCCAGCTGCCATTCTCCAGCATCAGCGTGTATCATCGTCACGTATTCGACCATATATTTCGCTGCGGATGCGAAAGACCATATACGACGTGCTGCATGGTATGGCCCAACCCTGACAAGCGTGCCACCGTAAAGTTGGATACTAAACGTCCAGTGCCAGCGATGCAAGGTATACCGCTACAACAGAGCCGCCCTGAATATTTTCGATTTTGCCGATGCTCGATTCCAGCACATTTACATCGACCTGATCGAAAGAGGTCGAAAGCGCATTACTTTACGGGTGTATCGCACAATATGGTGTGTCAACGAGGATCACAACCGACCAAGGACGTCAGTTCGAGTCCGGCCACTTTAAAGAGCTGTCGCGCATCATTGGCGTAAAATTGAGCTGGACTACACATTACCACCCACTGTCGAATGGATCATCGAGCGCTTTCATTGGACACTCAAGACAGCGTTAAAATGTCACAGCACCGTCGACTGGTACAACGGCATTCCCATCGTCTTACTTGGACTGCGAGCGACATACAAGACAGACATTAACGCATCACCAGCCGAAATGCAGGGACGACACCGTACTTGCCCCATTAAAATCAGCGTACGATGGTCCATATATTGTCTTGCGATGAGAAGATAAGTTTGTAAGGAATCGTTTAGATCCCTTACAAAAGCCCTAAGAGAACGTAGGATCGACAGAAGAGAAAGCAGTAGAAGAGAAAGGGAGAGAAAGCTTTCGTCAGAGCCGTTAGTCAGCGCATAGCGGGACACAGATGCGCTGAGCAAGGAGTTTTGGCGGGAGAGAGGGCTGCTGAATAGCTGCGCTGCAGGGGGTATAAAAGAGCGAGGCAGGAGTCAGTTGGGGAGTCAGTTGGAGAGTCAGTTGGGAGTAGGTTGTGGAGTTCAGGCAGTAGTGGCCGCAGAGTGCTAGTGGAAGTGAATCCTTGGGAAACGAGCCAAGGATCACTTCAGTGGCAGTCAGTGGCGGAGTTTATGTTGCAGTGAATATAGGAAGTGACTCCTTGGGAAACGAGCCGAGGATCACTTCAGGAGCAGTCAGTAGTCGAGTTCACGGCGCAGGGATATAGGAAAAGACCAGTGCAAGGGTAAGTGACTCCTTGGGAAACGAGCCAAGGATCACTTCAGAGGCAGTTGGACAGTTAAGGAGGCAGTTGGAGAGTCAGTTGGACAGTTAAGTGTGGAGTTGCGTCGTCGGTGAACAGTGACCAGTGCTAGTGCTAGTGAAAGTGACTCCTTGGGAAACGAGCCAAGGATCAGTTCAGGGGACAGCAGAGCAGAGCAGTTTTACCAGCAGCAGTAACGCAGTAAGTCTTGGGGAGGATTCCCTTTGACTAAGCGAGTCCAGTTCACTACTTTCTTTCATCTCGTATTTTGTAAGTGCCCAGGCGGACGGTGAGTGCGTGCAGCACCAGAGTATCTAGCGGAGCGAAGCTTAGCGAGAGTATCCGAGTGCGGACAAATATACAGTGCCCAACAAATATAAATTTGTTGCAGCGAATCCTGGACGAGACTGGGCTATCCCGCCCTGATCGTTACAAGTTCTTTGACGTTCAAGTCAAAAACAAACGACTGAGAGTCAGGATCGACCGAATCAAACCAGCAGTCCTGCCCGACGACCAGGTCAGCGAGGGACATGCATCGAGTCAACGGACAACACCATATGCGCCTGTGGTACCAGGTGGCAACGAAACCAGATTCCGGTTCGGTTCCAGAATTAGCGATCAGCTTCCTCGTCCAGCAATCAGCCGTGCTGATTACTGGGGGAAGTAATGTGGGGACCACCCTGTGGTTTCTGACCCCTTGCCAGAGTCTGTCGGTAAATGCCTAACAGCTATTCTAGCGTTAAGCTAAAAGTAGGCACGGTCTTTCTTGTCTGTGACACTTTTCTGTCTTGACTAGTGACACTTAAAAAGAGAATAAAGCTGCTATCAAATAAGTAAAAAAAAAATAATTCCGGCAACCAAACTCCCACATAGTCATTAAAATATTTTAAAGCACATGGCCACAATAACGTTAGCAATAGTGTTGATACATGTGCCAGCAACTTTTATTCAGTGCGCTCACAAAATCACTTAAAATTATAAAATTGTATGTTGACTTAGAACATCGCTTCTGATCTTTGTATTTGAAAATAAAATAAAAAATTATTTATTTTAAAGTTTACGATGTAGTTTCCGGTAGTTTGTAGTTTGTTTGATATCACCAGTTTACAAAATAAAAAAAAAATAAATGCTCCAAGCCTGTTGATGCGAAATTCTGGTAGAGTTGAGTCCCCGGATCACGAAAATTGCTTTAACTTTTTTTCTATGGATACGTTTTTTTAAGATTTTTTAAGCTTTGGCCAGATGTTTAAACGAATATCTTAGCGAGTAGAATCTCAGCTTGCGACCGGGACAACCGTATCTTGATTTCAGCCCGCGGTAAACCATTCTATTCATTCTCTTTTTATACCCGGAACCCATAGGGTACAAGGGTATTATAAGCTAGTGCCAACGGAGAATGTATGTAACAGGCAATAGGAGTCATCTCCGCCCGCATAAAGTATATATATTCTTGATCAGCGTCACTAGCCGAGTCGATCTAGCCATGTCCGTCTGTCCGTTTGTCTGTCTGTCCGTCTGTCTGTCCGTGTGAAACAACAGATCTCAGAGACTATAAGAGCTAGAGTTACCCAATTTTGTGACAACATTGGAATCTATTGCACGCAGATCTAGTTTGTTCTAAAATTTGGCCACGCCCACTTCCGCCCCCCAAAAATCATTAAAAACGGTATACAGGCTATATGCATTATCGGCTTAAAATAAATAGATAGACTTAATAAGTAGGCAATCGTGGCCGTGTTTTAAAAATTTGAGTAAAATCGGATCATAAACAGAGATAAACCGAGAAGTAATTAAACCATAAATTTTTTGTTTTTATTTTAATGTAGCTCAACATGTTTTAAGCAATATTTGACTTCATTTGTGTTTTTTTATATTTTCATGTGCTGTTTAATTTCACCCACAATGCTTTTTCACAGTCGGTCACACTCGACTGTAGCTTTCCCACCTGTTCTTATTATTTTCCTCAACGGCTGGACTTTTATCTTTGTTCTTGTTATATTTATGTCTTTTTTTCAGAACTCGAAGGTTGGTTCAAGTTTAACTTAAAGTTCTCAAAATGCCGGCAGCCGAAAGCAGTTCGTATTTTCCCAAATTTGCATTTCAAAGTATTCTTAATGCAGCTTAGGCCAGTCGTTGTCAACCAAAAGAATAGCTTAGCGGTTAGAGTGTCAGCATGCGACTAGGAGAACAGTGGATCGATTACAGTGAACATTTTTTTGTTCTATTTTTATGTATTTCATACAATCAAACGTTTTTATTTAATATGGTTTAATAACAAATTGAAAAAAAAAAAAAAAAATTAATACAACCAAAAGTAACTCGGAAGGATCGAAACGGCGCTGCAGGAAAGTGAAATATTGGACACACATCTGCAAAACCTGCACGAAATGCATTGCAGGCATCGGAAACGATACATTTTTTATACCCTTGCAGGGTATTATAATTTTGTCCAGAAGTTAGCAACGCAGTAAAGGAAGCATCTCCGACCCCATAAAGAATATATATTCTTGATCAGCATCACCAGCGGAGTCGATCTAGACATGTCCGTCTGTCCGTTGCTACGCAAAGCCACTTTTGGTGGCTCTAGTCTCTCAGTTTTTAAGCTATCCGAATGAAACTTTGCAGATAGTTTTCTTTCTATTGAATCATATATATATGTCGGAACAGCCGAAATCGGTCGACTATATCTTATAGCTGTCATAGGAAAGATATTGCCAAAATGACATATTTACGCTATTTTCGAATATGTTGGTCTCAAATTAAATATATGATCCTTTAATTATATTTTAGCTATACTTTTTAAATTTCATGCAAATCGGACCGCTATATCTAATATTATATACTTATATTACTTATTATATTTTCTTCTGGGTATAATATTTTTACAGCGGGCGAAGCCGCTGGTGGAATGCTAGTAGATTTATATGCTTACATTTAATACATGTAACATTTAGAGTTGACATTTTACATATTTTTTTTAAATTTAGTTGTATTATTAATTATAAAGATATTAGTTTAACAGCCGGACCAGCAAAGTTAAAGAATTTTAAAAGTTTTGTGCATAGAATTTCGTTGTTAACCGTGTCAAATGCTTTGCTGATGTCCAATATAATTAAAAATGTTATCTGATTACTATCGAGTTTTTGTCTGATGTTCTCTGTTATATCTAATATCGCAGTTGTACAGCTTCTAAATTTTCGAAACCCAGATTGGTTTGTGCACATTCATGAACTCAGGTCTAGAAATGAATTAATCAGTTGTGCCATTAGTTTTTCAAAGACATTCGAAAGAAATGGCAATATAGATATGGGTCTGTATTAATCATTAGCATTGGGGACGGGAACAATTGTTGCCATTTTCCAGATTTTAGGTAAGCAAGAAGTCGGATATATAGTATGAAAGTTATTTTGTTAAGTATTTTTGGCAGGATTATTTTTATGAAGTTAGAGTGTACATTATCGAGTCCAACTGTATTCGACATCTTTTTAAGAAGTGAATCTAAAAAATCACAGGGAGAAACACACATAAAACTAAAGCTATTATCACAGATATTATTCACAATAATGTCAAGATAAGGGTTGGTCATAGTTTCTGTTACGTTTGATTGCACAGACTTTATATTCAGATCATTTGTGTTATTTTTTGATTATCAGGATTTTGCTCTTGGGCTTGCCTATACCAAACATTTTCGTTCTTTCCGTTTCTGTTTCATCGACATTGAACTGTGAAATTTTTGTGAGTAATAACAAAGCTTCGCATTAACGATTAAGGAAGTTACAGTGGCGCTTAAGGACTTAAATTCTGTATAATAATCAGGGATTTTGTATCTTTTCTATTTTGCAGCTATATTATTGTTAAAACAAGGATTTCTCTTGACCTTAATAATTTTTTGTTAAAGAGGCACAAATTTTTCATACATACATCAACTGTATACTTTCTGTTAAAAAACCTAGTCGGGCATTTACGTCAGTTAAGGAAAGTATTTAGTTTAAATCGAGGGCATTTAAGTATTGGCAAAGTAAATCAAGGTCAATTTTCCTAAAATCTCTGTAATATATAGCGTGGTCAATTAAATTATATATTCAAAATTCTACCAAATTCATTATGCTATTTATTTTTATTTTGAATGAAAGAAGATTTGATTTGATTATGTGCAGTTTTATTTCTTTATTGAATGGGATGCGTCGCTCAACTGATATTTGAATACCTTCAAACCTTCGTTTTCGACCTTAACCGATTCGTAGAAATATAGTTGTGAGACGGATCGCATCCATTGGTGTCTTGATAGAATACCTTTTTTAAGTGGTATTGCGGGTGAGCGTCCTTCAGAACTAATCATTGCGAACGTGAAATCTTCCGTATATTTTAATAAAAACGCTTTTTGAAGAGATCGTGGTCCGATTAATACTTTTTGTGTAAGAATTCGACGCCTTTCACAGAATTTTTCAATTTGACGTTATTTCACATGCAAAATCTCTTTTAAATAAATTCGAGTCGACCGGTGAATAACTATCGAAATTGCGGATCGGATTTGTAACTTCATTATTCATCGAGGAACTTATCATCATCATAAGTAATATCTGGATTAATTACATTCGGTGAAGCCGCTTTGACTTTCTCCCCCTAACTTCGGTGGCCATCGCCTCCTTCAATTCACTTAATCGTGTGATTGAGACACTATCCTTAGACTGACTACTGTGATAACGACTTGAACAATCGAATTCGATTTTTCCCACAATCACTCACTTGACTCACCAATCTGAGTTTTTCCTTAATGAAGACTCGCAAAGAACGGAAAAGACAATGTGCTTCTTAAAGTTGTTTCCGTTTCATGCTTCATACGTCTTACTACGACACCAACATATTCTGACTCTACAAATTAATCGAATGTATGGTATATTCCTTTCAAAATCTTAACGGGAAGTTAAAAGGAAAGGCTAGCCTATTAATAGATTTATTCTCAAAATTAAAGTTATGCATTGAAAATGAATTGGTATTTTTCGTTTTAGAATGGGATGCGTCGCTACTTCTATTGAATTGAAACCTTGGTATCGATTTGGGCGTTGTTCGTGAACATAAAGTGAAATCGGATAACTAAAGTAAGCACGTTTTTTGAGAACATTGAGCAGAAATGATAGGTGATTGCCTGATCTTTTAAATTGAGGTCTCGTGGTGTCAGACAATCGGAAAGATCTGTTTATTGTGAGAAAGCATTGATAAAACTGTGTTTCGGACCTGACCGCCTTGATCGCGCTTGTCGGCGACACATTTTCAAGTGGGGCGGCTGAGTGTCCTTCGATGAGACGTGTTCGTGCACAAGAAATGAAACTGTCGAATGCACTTGCGGGATGACTCCCTGTACGCTGCTTTGCGTGCATTAACGCTATTAAACATTAAAGGAAATGGTCGAGTATCCATCGAAAATTGGGACATGATTTGGTTTAAATGACAGCAGTATTTTAACCCAAAAGATAGGTGATTTGATTTGTTTGCTTCAAATGAAAGCTTTTAAAATTTGACGATCGCGCTGACATTTTTAATTATTGGCACATTTTATTACTGAAACGACTTAAAGTTTAACAGGAGACCCTAGCCAATATAATTTATGACCCCACTTAGCAAAATCAAAGGTCCAGAAAACACGGGATAAATATACTACTAATATTTATCTGGAAAGACATACAAATTAATGAGAACTTGTTCATCACATAAGGGTTGTAAAAAGCAGGAAATGAACACAGCTTCATGGAAGTATGAAATAATTCGATAGAGAAGCAAAAAACTATTAAAAAACATCTAATCAAATTGTTAGAGCAAAATTTTAACTTCTATGTTTATCTTCCGATTTTACTCAAATTTTCAGAACACGTCCACGATTGCCTACTTATTACGCCTATCTATTTACTTTACGCCGAAAAGTAAGCCTATACCTAATATACCGTTTTTTTTTGTTTTCGGGGGCGGCGTGGGCGTGGCCAACTTTTAAAACAAACTTGATCTGGGTGCAACAGATTCCAATGTTGTCACCAAATTTGGTAACTCTAGCTCTTATAGTCTCTGAGATCTGTTGTTAACACGGACAGACAGACAGACAGACGGACAGACGGACAGACGGACATGGCTAGATCGACTCGGCTAGTGACGCTGATCAAGAATATATATACTTTATTGTGTCGGAGGTTTCTCCTTCTGCCTGTTACATACATGCTCGGTTGGCACTAATTTATAATACCCTTGTACCCTATGGGTACCGGCTATAAAAATTATTAAAGACAAGTACCCAATGCCTTATATCAACGAAGTCTTGGATAAGATCGGTAGAGCAAAATATTTTACAGCACTAGACCTAGCTAGCGGGTACTATCAGGTGGAAATGGAACACCAGATACTGCAAAGACAGCATATTCAGCAGAAGGGTCCCATTTCGAATTCATTAAAATGCCATTGGGCTTAACTAACGCCCCAGCCACGTTCCAAAGAGTAATGGACAATGTACTAGCATGTTGTTTGGGCTACTTAGACGATATAATCGGGTTTCAACATCGTTACAGGAACACAATACCCAATTAGAAAAAAGTTTTGGAAAATTGAATACCTAGGACACATCGTATCAGACGAGGACGTTAATCCAAATCCAAAGAAAATGAACACCATAAAATCTTTCCCAATCTCTCCAATGTGGTACTTTCCAACCCTGGAACGGACGTATTCACCTTTCGGAAGTGTCCCATCTCCCAGACCACGACCACCCAATCACACTGCGGGTGGATCCTTCTTCTCGCGATCGACGCATGGAGGGTCAGACGGATGCGACCAGTCACGAGACCAGGGTCGACCATCCCCTCGTCCTACCGCCTACTTACACAACCACCGCTCATTCGGTGATTCGGGTATGGGTGACCCCTCGCCACCACGGTTCTGCTCGACTCACTACATCTACGACGTGCAGGCCTTCTACTTACATGGGCCACAAGGGTCAGAACTCGACTAACCCGAGTCAGCAAAGCCCTTAGAGCCTGACCGGGTCATAGAGCGGGTAGTAATCGACAACAACGCCGAGGCTAGAGAGAAGTCGCGAGGATCGGAGGCTGGCCACAGAAGGACAAAATATTGCACCTGAGCGCCGGTTTCCTCCTCCGATGAGGAAGATCCAGAACCTGGAAATAATGACCGACCCCTATTGAGGCATCGATACTCCCCCTCCTCTGGCGATGAATGGGAAGTCAGTCAGGAGGCACAATTCCCAGCACCGACGAGTTTCCAGGGCCACGACGGAAAAGCCAGAAGACAAGATACCCACGCTAGTCGATCCAAATACGGACGAAGGCCGTCAACAACCTCGACGAAGACGCCCGGCCCTTCGAAGCAGGGTGACCGTTTATGGTGCTTAATATACTCTGTGGTATTTTTCAAAGCCAAAATCGGGTGAAAAATAAATATATATATTTTTTTTTAATGGTATATACTGGTATTTACGTTCAATCTCAGTATTTAGTGGTATATTTTGATATGGTGGCTTTTGGAGATCTCAAGCAATACGAATAAGTGAAAGTCGGTCCAAAAATTAATTTCGAAAGACTAATGCAAACGACTTTTTTCAGAAATCGATTTGGCTTAAAAATTAAAATATTATTAATTTGCTTCATATTAGAAAAGGTCTTAGAGATGAGGGATGCTATAATTATCAGCTAAACTCATATAGCTATCTAAAAGCATACATTTTGATAACGATGAAACCAAGGAGACTGAAAAAGTGCATTTAGAAAAAGTTAAAAAGTAAAGTAATAATAATTCGTTTACTTTGATTAAAAAAACCTAAAATAAGTTGTTTGACACATGTTTAAGTCACCTGACGACTGATCAATTTATTAAGTTCCTTAAAAAAAAAAGATTTTTGATTTACATACCTAGGACATTGAAAGATTGTATTGAAGTTCCTATTCACACACAAAGACTCTCAAATTATGAAATATTTATATTAAAACAAGAAAGAAAGCTATCTTCAGTAAACCGAAATTTGTATACCCTTGCAGTCTGCAATTGGATTATTGAAAATCGGTTCATTTTGGTTACAGTTGAAAAAATATCTTAGTTTCTAAACATTTTACATCTTACATATAGAATTTTACATTTTTAATGTAAAACTTTACATTTTACATGTAGAATTTTACATTTTCATTTAAATCGATCTTAATGAAATTAAAACCGTAATTCTATAACCGTAAAAAAGGCTATATCTTGAAATTGATTGATATACGCTAAAAAAACAAAGAATTTAATATTTTTTTGTACATTAATTTCGATATAGGATATCGTGGTCCGATTTCGGCCGTTCCGACATATATACTGCGTGCTAAAGAAATAAGACTATGCTGAAAATTTCAGCACGATAGCTCAAAAACTGAGAGACTAGTTCGCGTAGAAACCGACAGACAGACAGACGGACAGACAGACAGACAGACGGACATGGCTAGATCGACTCAGCTGGTGATGCTGATCAAGTATATATATACTTTATGGGGTCGGAGATGTCTCCCTCACTGCCTTGCAGATATCACGGCAAAATTATAATACCTTCCTGCAAGTGTCTAATGAACTACAGAAAAGTGCTAATGTTTTCGTAGGTAATAATAAAAAGAAACAATAAATAAAACAGTATTAATAAAAAAAAGCCATTTAAACATTTTTTTTAAATGATGGTATTTTTATGTTATTTCGTAAGATTTAAATGATAGTTTTTTGTATTTATTGTTGGGCCAAAAAGTATTTTTTATCGTTATCGGCGTGGACACGCTGTTTCGAGGAAGCCCGTCGAGGAAGTAACGCTACTTTCTTCGTTTGGCCGGGTTTGCTATAGTTTAATTTTAACCGAAGCTTAAGCCGAGACCCAAGGCTTGCCCGAGTCGACGCTTACCTAAGTTTAAAGCAAATTTCTGGGTTTGCCCGTGTTTGCCGTAGTTTGAGCCGAGAGTCGGGTTTGCATAAGTCGACGCTAATCGTAGTTCTGACGCAAATTTCCGGGATTGCCCGTGTTAGCCATAGTTTTATTCTAGATACAGTTTGTCCAGAGACCCTAGGGTTACTCTGTTCGTCAGACCCGATGATGACCCCCAGGCCTTGGTACGATCCTTAGGATAGCTCGACCTGTTGTTGTAGAGTCATATCAGCGGGAGGTATTACTTCGAAGCTTAAAATTCTGTCAGGCCAAACTGATGTATTGTAGATTCAACCGTTGGGCCCACTCCTAGTCGTAGAAACCCCTGACAATATTTTTAGTCAATTCCTGAGGAGTATAAATTAATAAACTTGACGATTTTTCAACGCGAAAACACGCCACATATAATTGCCCATGTGAAAGACCTGATTTTCTTGATATATGATGAGGGATTAGCTTCAACACGCCCGTCAAAAATTACAATTTATTATTATACATATATACAAAATTTAACTGATTTCAATTAATGTGACTGGTGTGTATTCTGGACAGACTCCTAACAGACTCCTTCTAACGAATGCAGTGCCGTTTCTACTGATTTCCCTTTGGTGTAGGCATGCTGGTTGGTCGACATTAGTCTCCCTATATCATTTCTGATGTGTAGGTCCAGCAGCTTTTCGAGTGTTTTTAGTAAAAATGAGGTGAGGCTTATCGGTCTGTAATCCTTGGGGCTCATGTGGCTGCACTTCCCTGCTTTTGGCAGAAAGACAAGAAAGTACATTCATTGGATAGGGATATAGCCCGTGCTTAGACAAGCTGTGTATATTGCAGATAGCCATGGGGTGATCTCATCTTTGGTCACCTGTAGCATGGCTGGAAATATTCCGTCTAGTCCTGGTGCTTTTATACCGCGAAGGAGTCTCTAGCACAGTGGATTCTTCTAGAGGATATTAGATCAGTTGGGGGCTTGAAATCCCAGTTGCTAGGTCCTGGTGCTCATTGGCATCAGAGACCATCCTGGGAAGTGTGCTTGCATTAGTGCTGTTAGGGCCTCTTCGCTGTCCTCAGTCCACTGTCCGTCCCCGCGTTTAAGCTGACTCTGTACGGTAGATTGCTTTGTTAACAACTTCCGGAGTCTAGCCGTTTCTGGGACCGTCTCGATATCGGAGCATCGTTGATGACATCATCTTTCGCCTGCTCTGCGGTTCTGAAGAATTCCCTGAGGTTATTTCTTTGTTTCAATAGGTGGCTTGGTCCTCTTTTTAGTTCTCGATACTGGGCATGGTGCATGATACGCATCCAGTAATTCTTTGAAAAGAGTCTCTAGGGACGTTTCTATGTCTTCCGCGGATTTTACTACGCCCGGACGTGTGGAGAGTCTTGATTGTCTTTTTAAGCTTTTCCCAGTTTGAATTCAGGGGGTTTCTTTAGACTGTCAGCTTTGGCGAGTGATCGAATACGTATTCGAATTGGATGTATTTGTGATCTGAGATGAATGGTCTTTCGAGGACTCTCCCGATAGCATAGTCATGACTTCGTCATGTAAAGAGTGTTATATCTAGTACGTTTGATGAGTATGTATGCTCCTCCCCCACATTTGCTACAGATAAGTTAGTTGAAAGTATAAATTCTAAGAGTGACTCACCTCTGTCGTTGATGTCGGGGCTCCCCCACATCAAAAGGTAAGCGTGGATACCGATCCGCACGAGTACGGCGGTTCTATTCCTCTTTACCGATGGTGCGTAGAACAGATTATATTTGGAGGACCTTAGTCCGGATACGGAATTGCCAGAGGCGATCCATGGCTCCTGGACCAAGGCCATGTCGACGGACCCTTGCTCCATGGCAACCAGGAGTTCCGTCGATGCGACCCTGCTTTTATGGAGGTTGAGCTGCAGCACCCTTAAGGTCATGGGCACCTCCTGACGGGAGGTGACTACTACGGTCAGGTCACCGTCCTCCTCCTCCGCCGAACCTTCCAGCGTCAGATCCTGTGCGGCATCGACGATGGACTCCAGACCTAAGTCCTTCTCCACCTCGCCCGCCTGCAGGGTGTGCGTATTTTTATCCTCGGGGTGGCGCTTTTTGAGCCGTAGGTATACGCTACCCATGCCCCACGCTATCTTCCCGAATCGTGGATGCGGGATATCCTCCGTCTCTTTGCTAATCTTTGCCTCGTTGGAGAGTGGGCTCGCAATGTGGAGGATCCTCCAGTCAGCTGTTGGAATATCCAGGTTTTGTCGCTGTAGCTGCTTCAGCGCACGGTCCAATTGTATTGCGATGGGAAAGAGTACCTTCGCCTTCGGATGCGATTAACTCCCTGTCCACCACCTCTAGCTTGGCGCCCTTCCACAAAGCTTCCAATTGGCTGACCGTTGCGTCCATGGGAGCCTTGGGGTCTACCTCCATCTGTGCAAACAGCGATTCCACTTGTCGCGCAAGATGACCGAGGCGCGGTGGATGAAGGTATCTACCGCGCCTCGGTCATCTTGCCACTGACCGTCGTCTTCTTCTTCGTAGGCTTCGCCTTGGTGGGTGGAGAGCCTGCCTCCTTGGGCCCGTGTTGCCGCTTGCTCACCGGAGCCTCTTTAGCGGCGCTATCGGCGGAGCGTTTCCTTTAACCAAGCATCTCCTCCAACTTATTGGCGAAACCTTTAGAGGCCATTTGCGGGAGTTTTGCGAAGTGCAGCCGGCTTTCCTTAATCCTTTGCTCTGCCCAGGCCAGCTTTTCCTTCTCCTCACTGGAGAGGTTGGGCTTGTCCTGGAGCCGGCTCTGGATCTTGAGGGCAGCTTTGTACTGCGCCTTCACCTTCATCCCCTCGCTTGAGCGCTTCGGACCGTCCCTGTGCGGGGAGATGGTGCATGGCTTTGGCGACCCGAGAAGTTTCTTTTCGGACGTAAACTGCACGCTCTCCAGGTCTGTCTCGACGACGGCACTTGCCCAGCGGTGTTAATGTAGTGGTAGTGGTAGTAGCGTTGCAACTGACATGACCTGCTCCCGCCATACCAGAGGTGTGACCGCTGGCGACATGCAGAGAGGATTGCTCCTCCCCGTGCCCGCCGGTGGTAGCAGTCACGCCTTCCACCGACTTTTGGGCTGACAACCCAGCCCCGGTTTTCTTCTCCATGTCGTTCATACTAGTTTATTTTTCCGGGGAACCACCCACTGTGTTTAAAGTCTACTGCCAGGCACCTCCAACAATGGCTACTGATTCATTTCCTTCGACTTTGGACTTTTTGACTTTGTTCCGTTACAACTCCCAGCGGGAATTAGTCAGCAACGGTTTGTTGGCTTTTAGCATATGTCTTATTGATTGCATATTTTTGGGATGTGTTGGCTTTTCATTATTTTAGTTCTTTATTTTATATTATTATATAAGTTAACACAAAACGAATTCGCATCCGAAGATGCCCACGCGCATCCGATATTGCACCAGCAAGTAAAAGTGCAAGGGCAACTTCCCGGCTTCTGACGATAGCTCCCAAAAAGTGACGACTGCTGCGTCTGATCCACTTCCCGCTGCAGCGACGACAACGGCAAATCTCCGACGTTGGCAGAGGCAGCGACAAAGTTATTGAGTACAAATATGACAATTTCTGTAAACGTAATTTAGTTCCAATTTTTGTGCAAATAAATACGGACCAAGTGTCCTAAAAATATTATTTTTTTAAATAATAAAAACCATCGTGTTTGACTGGCGCCCAACGTTTAAGGTATTGAATCAAAATAACACTCGTAAGAGCACCCCATAGGCTGCCCGGGTTCCACCGATCCAAAAATAAGTCGTGAATCCAAAATTAACCTGCAGGCTTAACCCCATAGGCTGGAGAACTCTGCTCTTGGAGGAAGAGCGTAGGGAGAAGATCCCCTAGGTACTTTTCAATTTTAAATGTTATTAGAAACAAAATAGTAGGTAATGCAGACTCAGTTTTATATTCATACAACACACCACTAAACTGGACAGCAATTTCTAAATGTTTAACAGCCGACTACGCTGATAAACGAGACATTACGGCGTTAGAATATCAGATGATTTCTGCTGATGATATCAGCAGATTTCTACCAACAGGTCTATACTCACTTATCATTCATCCTGAATAAAATATCATGCATGGAAATGGGAAGAGAATCAATCGGTCTTTTTGCCGTCTTACAGAGATAAGGCGCTTGATACATTTATTATACGTCTTAACGGCGACTTGCCTAGACTGTTAGGTACCAAAGAGCCGGCAGATCTTCCATCTGCACTCCAACTATACGAATGACTAAAAAATCCAAATTTCAAAACCAATTACGCCAATAATAATTAAAACAATTCAAGAAAATTTGAAGGACCTACTAAAAAAAATACGTACAGCAACCATTCAACGCAACTAGACAACCATTTATCCCACATTTAGCTCACGTTCCACCCTATTTTCCACAGCAGCAAATGTAATTTATGTAATTTAGTGGATGTAAAGCTCCAGAAATGCACTCCAATTTTCAGTTTAACCCCTGTTGACACGAACCCTAGGACCCGAACCACCTCGCGTCGTGGTGAATTTTTGGATTCCGTGTTGGGCTCGAATTCACCTCTGCTGACACAGGTTCCCACATCTCTCCTTTTTTTTCCAGTCGCTGTTTCAGACCTCCCTGTGGCATCTGTGAGGTGGGCTCCATATCAATTGTTTTGGCTGGGGATGAATCATCAGTCCATTTCGCGGATTGGCCTTCCTTCGGCTGAACCGCAGAAGAGGATTCGACTTTCTTGAGGTGAGTGACGTTCCTAGTATACGACTTCCCATTTCCGGTTACCTGGGCCACACTACCATCTCTGCTGGTCACCTCATAAATCGTTGGATCGAAAGTTGGTGTGAGCTTGTGGGGAAAATAACATTTTTAATTAGAACTTTGTCACCTACAGTTAATTCGATATCTCCTGCTCTTCTAGCTGCATTTGCTACCTTCTTCCCCTTTTCTTTCTGGCACATGGGCCTATCTCTTTCTTCCGAGTCCACACCCTGATCCGAAATATCTTCAATTCCGGGAATTTTATATCGTATCGTCTCGTCCGATTGTACATCTGCTGGGTTGGAGTTTCCCCCGGTAAGCTATGCGGTGTTACATTATACATTAGAACGAAGTTTTGCAACTCCTTCTCGTTGTCAGTTTTACTCGCATATGCGATTTTGAGACTTTTAACCAGCGATGTATTCATATTCTCCACCTCGCCGTTCGATTGTGGCCAATACGGAGAAGTTGTACCCATCTCGATCCCGTTCGTGGTACAACATTCTTTGAATTCCGCTCTTATGAACTGGCGACCATTGTCCGCTGTTAATGTTTGGGGATTCCACCAGGGTAATTATTACCTTTGAGGTGATGCTTCTCGTTATTTTGTACTCCATGTATCGAGAGTAATAACCGATTAGTACCAAAATGTATTCTCCGTTAGGTAGCGGGCCTAAAAGATCGGTTGCTAAACACTTCCATGGACCATTTGGAAATGAATGCCTCTTCATTAGAGCCGGACTTACAGGAGCAGACACCAAAATGCAGCTACGACACTTCTCTACGAATTCTTCAGCTTCTCGATCCATTCGTGACCCACTATGCTTTTGAGCGGAGTCGCCGCTTCATCGCATTCTCGCCTGGATGGCCCTCATGTGCTAGCTCCAACACTTTCCGTCGTAGATATTTTGGAATTACCAGCTTTGTTCCTCTTAGTAGCAGATTTCCGAGCTCGAAACTTCAAATAGAAACGGATAGAATGGACTCGATGTGGCAAGCTTCCACGAATTCCCTTTAAGGCACGTCATTGCATCTATTATTTCTTCATTATAAGTACTACTCTCTGCTATCTCTGAGATTGATAACAAAACTGGTATTGAATTTGACACGATATGAAATATGTTTTTCTCTCCCTGCCAATCGAATGAGTTTGAGTTCCCAGTTTCCTGGTACAGTCTCGAAAACGAGTCGGCGATGTTCGGAAGCGGTACTATTGTAGGCGTAGAAGCCACCTTTCGATGCGGGCTGCGGGTCTGGAAATGGGCTTAAATATAGCCTCAAGGGGCTTGTGTTCCGTTACCAAATCAAATTCTAAGCCGATCAGATAAAAATAAAACGTTTCTACCGCCCAGACTTACGGGAGACTTTCATTCACTGTTTGAGAATACCGTTTTTATTAATCTGATAAACTCTTGCTGGCGAACGAGATAATACGGGGAATTTTAGTTGCACTAAAACCGC
The DNA here is from genome assembly GCA_014170255.2 of Drosophila triauraria. Taxonomy (NCBI): domain Eukaryota; kingdom Metazoa; phylum Arthropoda; class Insecta; order Diptera; family Drosophilidae; genus Drosophila; species Drosophila triauraria. Next base: position 6,943,710 of record JABJVT010000007.1, read on the forward strand.
ATCTAGTGCTACCGGACTAGCGTCTGCAATCAAACTTATCCGATCCGTTAAGGTGAAATAGGACAGCACTGGGACTACCGAATCCTTTCCTTTAACTGTTTAAAAGCTAACTTCTGCGCCTCACCCCATATGAATTTCTCGTTCAATTGAGCAATAATCTCAATGGCTCTCTCTGTATCTCCAACATACGTGATCAGGCCCAGAAAACTGCGGATCTTTTCCTTATTTTTGGGTTCTCTAAAGTTTTGCATTACATTAATTCTGTCTGAATCCGCCTCAATACCCTTGTCAGAAAGAATATGGCCAAGAAATTTTATCTTCTTTGTTCGCCAAACACATTTCTTCTCGTTGAGCAACACGTAAGGTTCCACAAAAACATATTTCACCTTGCTCAGTGCCATGTCGTGCTCCCCGAGGGAGCTATAACGACGACTAAAACGTCATCAATATAGTTTATGGCATTTGGGCACTGTGCCAGCATCTCCTCCATCAGCCTTTGGAAAATCTCCGGAGCTGAGCTTACTCCAAATAGCAACCTCTTATTCCTGAACAGCCCACGATGTGTAACGAACGTCGTTATCTCCCGGCGTGTATCGTCAAGCTCAAACTGATGATAGGCGTTCTTTACATCGAGCCGAGAAAAGTATCTAGCGTTCTTCAGTTTGGTAATCAATAAGTCGAACATCGGAAGAGGATAATTTTCCCTTTTTATGGCCATATTTGCTTTGCGCATGTCCAAACACATACGAATATCTCCACATTGTTATATGTGATATCTAAGCACTCGGCCCAGTCACCGGTTCTATAATATCAAATTTAAGGGCTTCATCTAGTTTTGTGTTTACCTTTTGCTTCAGCGCCGTCGGGACTCGCCTTATGAGTTGTTTGACAGGCACCACTGTTGGATCAATTGAAAGTCTGACCTGAACATCTTTCCATTTTGGGAACGCACCAATCTGCTCAACTCGATTTATGTATAACCATAGTTTTAAAACCTTGAGTTGTATCGCCGTATCACATCCTAGTACTGATTGTCTTCTGTTTTCTATGACGAAAAACGTAGCTGTCACCTCCGGGTCCCTCTTTACGCTTATCGGAGCCTCAAACACTCTCAATATTTTGAGATGTTGAAGCATACGAACGGAACTGGTTCGATGATATAGTGCGCATAGGCAACCGCCTAGTCCTCGACCAATTTCTGCCAATCTGCATGACTGCATAGATTGTGTTTGGAACCAGAGTCGATAACCATTTCCATTGTGTTGCCTCCGACTTTGCATGGAATAATCTCGTCACTATCCCCCTTGGTGGCTACTCGAAAACAGACAGTGCTAACTGTCTTTTCCCCGTCGTGCACAGACTCACAATTAACCAGCCTGATGTGTGTGTCCGTACGCAGTGGGCGTTTCGCCCAAGGCCCGTCCGCGTCGTGGTTGGCCGCTCTGATTTGATCTTGCATTTCCAAGCGAGATGTCCAATCCTGGAGAATTTCCTGCACGTTGCGCTTTTTGCTGCCTGTTAGCCTGCTCTTCGATGTGACACATCTTTACAAACTCGTTTAACATATATTCATTCTCCAAGAGCTTCCTTTTTAAGTCCATCGGCGCCCAGACATCTATGATTTTGTCTTTGAGACAAATCTCCTTAAATTCTTTCTAGGTTTTGCCGAAAGAGAATTTCGCAACTTGTCGACGCAAACGCATTAAAAATTCGGTAAAGCCTTCGCTTCCACAGGAACCATAGTCCGGAAAAGGTGCCTCTCGAGAACCGAGTTCCACTGTGGAGAATAATACTCGTTTAATTTCTCCACTAGAGGTGTATAATGTTATTATTGGCTTCCTCGTCGAACATAACAAGTGCACCGGGTAAGTTGAACACCATTGCCTGTAACTGTGGTTCACCCAAATATAGAAATTTATTTATTTATTATTTATTTCGCTTTTTGACAACTGAACTTATCTCCTTTGACTCTATGTAAATGGTAAAAGAGCGCAGCCATGTCTCCCATTCATATCTCCACAACGCCATGTCAAGTGCTTGAAATAGAAATGGTTTTGGATCTGCCATTTCGGTAGCTTACTGAAATTCAAGAAAAATATATAATAACAATCAATAAGATGTTATTTTCTTTTCAATAATAATAACACGAACTCGATATTATCATTTGCTTCATTTTCGCCTCGTCATACTTTTACACACACTCTCTTGCTTTGCCTTTTGGAATTCTCTCTCTCTCTCTCTCTTTCTCATTTTACCACAACCTCTGTCGTTTGTTTTTCTTTTCGTGGTGGTTCCATCTCTTTAGATCTGCCGGAATTTAATCCGCTCACTTGCTTTACCCACCAATTCATTCGTGGCGTGCTCGAAATTTCTTTCCGTTTCCTTTATGCTTTAATCAGCTTGAAATTACATATATACATACCGCCGCACATCGCATGTACTTTTGGCACATATATGTGCGTTGTGCGTGCGCCCAGTCGGACCCGGTCGCTTCCAGCAAGCGCATTTCTATGCGTTCCTAGCGAGTAAAGAATGCATTCTCAATATCTTGCGGTCTTCCTTTCAGATTAATGTGGCATGAAACACGGAAACAACTATTCTTATTATTGTATGCTGCAACAGTTCTTTCGCAACATATAAATAACGTATATTACACTTCTGCAATCTTATTTCTAAAATATGCGTTATATAACCCATCTGCAGCACACATCATTAACGGTTCTGTAGCAATGTATCTTTCATGCATTGATAACAGTTATATATCTGTTATGAAGGAAGGCTTAAAGAAAACACCTGTAGCATAGATAAAGAACCGTTCGGTGAGAATGTATAAATAACCATTAAAACAACAATAAAAATATATTTAAACAAGAAAGAAAGCTAGCTTCGGTAAACCGAAATTTGTATACCCTTGCAGTGTGCAATTGGATAATTGAAAATCGATTCATTTTGGTTACAGTTGAAAAAATATCTTAGTTACATTTTACATCTTAGAATTTAACATTATATATGTCGAACTTTACATTTTACATGTAGAATTTTATATTTTCATTTAAATTGACCGATCGTTTCTATGGCAGCTATATGATATATTTGTGTGATCTTAATGAAATTAAAACCGCATCCATATAATATAAGAAACTGCTATATCTTGAAATTGATTGATATACGTTGAAAAACAAAGAAGTTAAAATTTTTGTACATTAATTTCGCCATCATTCCTATGGCAGCTATAGGATATAGTGGTCCGATTTTGGCTGTTCCGACATATATACTGCGTGCTAAAGAAATAAGAATATGCTGAAATTTTTAGCCCGATAGCTCAAAACTGAGAGACTAGTTCGACATATATATATTTTATATGTAGGTTAATTAAACCGTTCAATACATTTTTATGTGATTAGTGAAGAAAGTCTGCAATTATATTGAAAATAAAAATATTGTTTTTGATGCAATAATTAAATAACGTTAAACAAATATGAAATGGGAAACTACAATTATATATATTCACCAAAATACATTTTTTCTGTTTTAGACCTTAAAAGTGGATTTCAGCAAATCCCACTCAGACAATCAAAAATAGAAAAACACCATTTTCAGTAAATCAAGGCAAACATGAGTTTACCAGAATCCCGTTTTGACTTAAAAATGCCCCTTCCATTTTCAACGAGCGCTAGATGACATTCAACATATCGGAATTAGGTATTTCGTCTACATTGACGACATTATTATCTTCAGTAAAACCGAAGAAAATCATTTAAAAGACATAGAAATTGCATTCAAAAATCTTGAAGACGCAAACATGAGAATTCAGTTATATAAATGCGAATTTTTAAGAAAGAAGTTGATTTTTAGGATTTTGAGTAACAGATACCGGAATTAAGAAAAACCCGGAAAAGGTGAGAGCAATCGTCGAATTCCCCGAACCAAAGACACTTAAAGACCTTCGTTCCTTTTTAGGACTGTCAGGGTTCTACCGTCGCTTCATTAAAGATTTTGCAAGGCTTGCAACAGCCCTTTTAAGAGGGGAAGAGGGCCGAGGCCGAGGGGAAGAGGGCCGAGGCCGTATCTAAAAAAATTCCTCAAGCAAAACTCCGATGGACCTTGACAAAGAGGCAAGGGAAGCATTTAGAAAATTAAAACACACTCTCGCCTCTGATGAAGTAATGTTATCATATGCAGACTACAATAATGAATTTCATTTAACTACCGATGCATCAGATTATGCTATTGGTGCCGTATTGGCCCAAGAAGACATATCTATATTGTTTATTTCTAGAACTCTAAGTAAGGCAGAAGAAAGTTATGCCTCTTACAAAAGGAATTGCTAGCAATACAGGCTCTTAGAAATTTTCTGTACGGTCCGACCAAAGTAAAAATAAATACAGACCACAAATCTCTCACTCACCCAACTATCCCAAAAAGCCGTAACGATCAGATGAAGAGATGGAAAGCAATTCTAGAGGAGTGCAACCATGAACTGCTCCACAAACCCGGCAAGGCAAACGTTGTTGCCGATGCTCTGAGTAGACCTCCCATTCAAACGCGAGGGGAAGTAAACACACTAACAGGCACTATTCAAAATTTCAGCCCGATAGCTCAAAAACTGAGAGACTAGTTCGCGTAGAAACCGACAGACAGACAGACAGACAGACGGACAGTTCGCGCCAAGAGGGCGCTTATTTTCGAGAGGCTGGCGCGGCTTCAAAATGTCCCGCTTGACGGAGCTCAGTGCTCGCACACTCTCTCTCCCTCTCTTCCTCCGGACTTCCAGTCCGCAAGAGCTTCCAAGCCGATCTCACCAACTTCTATTTAATGATATGTACTTAGTTCTAGTTTGCGACCAGCCGATGAAGGCGTATTAAGTTCAACCAGCCCAACCGATCTTATTCTTTCTACGTGGGATTTTGGGATTTAAACCTAGACCTGTCTTATCTTGGCTAATAGTCCGCCCACTCATTTTCAATTAGATAGCGCTCGTTTGGGAAGCACACTTATTAGTTTTTTGACTGCGTTTTTTTTTCTTTTGTTTTATTATTTAAAAGGATATGATATATGATATGATATATATGGTTGTAAATACAGTCCCTCCCTAACGCTACCGATTCCATTTTTCTATTGTGCCTCTGGTTTTCCTGAAGCTGTGCCTTTGCATTCTTTGCGTTATTAATAGTCTTAACTATTGCTGCACTTCGAGACGCTAAACTACCGACAGCACTAAGGGGTGTTATAATAGTGACGAGTGGTAAGAAACCGCCAACTTTGGGGACGGTTCCAACATTTTTCCTGCATCCCATTGAGCTATTTACTGCTTTGCGTGCAATTTTAACTGCATTCATTATGTCAAGCGGCTTATGCTTTCTTAAATTGCTTGTTACCTATTTGATTATTGAAGCAAGAGATTTTTTACTTCTTTTTTTTCTGTTGCTTAGTTCCCATAAAAACTTTTTCTTTAGCTTCATCATATTTGTCACAAAATATGCTGCAGCTCTCACCAATACAAGTATTTACTGCTTTCACACGATTCCAAGCCCTATCAATCAAAATCGAATCTGATTTATGTCGTTCAGCTACACCCAGAAAAAAAATTCCTAAAATTTTAGGAATTGGCGATTCATTGCCTAAAATATATTTTAAATTTTTTTAGATTTTTAGGTAATGATGGCCTAAAAAATTGGTCATAATACCAAAATGCCATATTTTTAGGCCATGGGATGCCTACAAATTTTCTCTCGCGTGTTTGCATTTAATTCCCAACTGGTTCTAACATCCCTGGCATGGAGTGACGGTTAACGCCCAACTCTTAGATATGTTTTCGGTACGGAATTAGTAAGTCTCTACTGCAACAGTAAAAATAAATACTGTATGCATTTTGGAATACACATTTATTTTTTAAATGGTTGTATTAATATATAAAATCAATATTATATAACAATCAAGTTTTAGGCTTATATTGCCTAAAATGAAGTTTTAAAAAAAAATTGCCTAGAAATTAGGCCTGTTTCTATTGCCTAAAAATATGGCATTTTGGACAAAGATTACCTAAATATATGGCATTTTGGACAATTTTTAGGCAATAACTGCCTCGACTTCCGTTTTAGGTCAAATGGACTAACATTTTAGGCAATTTTGCAGCTTTTGGTTTTTCTGGGTGTATGTCCTTACTATTTTAATAGGCAATGTCATGTAACCTGCACGTCTCATCAAGGTCATTAATCCCACGATCACCGCGTGCTAATCGCTTCAGTAGCTTTGTACCTGCTCCACAGTAATTGTAACCAGGTAAATGAGCCTGAAATGGTGGTCCGTTTATTATATTATTAACTAAACCCGTGCCCTTTTGACATTTCGTTTATGACCAATTGAGTTATAAAATGTTTGCCCATTTTATATCTACCTCAATTATCGAATGATTGTCATTGAATGAACTATTTAACTCTAAAACATGCGTTTATTAAGATAAAATAGAACAATTATAGTAAGAAATATTGAAGGTGGTGGACATGATGATATAAAACACCTGCGTTACAGCTCTTTGTTGCCGAACACAATTAGAGCATTAATTGTCGGTACATCCAATTGTGGAAAAACGAATGTGATGTTAGGCTTAATTGAGAGTCCATGGTCACAATTTTGAAAATCTATATATATAAAAGCCAATTTTCGTTTGTATGAGGCTTATAGACTCTGAAACTATAAGAGGTATTGCGCTCAAACTCTCGGATTATGTTAAAGACACTACTGCGATGGTTTTAGAAACACTTACAATAGATGGCGTGCAAAAAATTAATCTTGCCAAATTGAATTTTTTCCTAAGTTGCATATTGGAATTTTGCACAATATTGTGTCTTTTTTTTTTTCTTCTCATATTCTCAGATAAATTTATCGAATGAAATCGAAAATCAAAATTTAGTTAACGGTAGTGTATGCACTGCAGTCGAACTGTCAATCTTTAAGATAAGAGTGAACTACTAAAAACAATAGCAGTATGGCGTATTTTGTCGTTTCCAATACATCTAGAGAATGGTCAACGTGTCTACTTTACAACAGAAACTGCACGACAGCGAGCGAACGAACCACCACGAACGACATTAACTGCATTTTTTTCATTGTGTCAAAATGATATATTTGCAAAAACATTGCTTTATTCTGAAGTGCCTACGTACTTCACTTGGAATGCATCTACAAAAACATTTCAAAGACATAAACAGGGCAAAGTAGTTGAAGGGCAAACGAACTTATTCTCATCCGATGCTTTGGGCCGTATATACACTGTTCGTCCAAATAATGCCGAATGCTTTTATTTGCGATTTGCGCAATTGAGAACAGTAAATGGTCAAGAATGTGCAACATATCGCGAAGCTTGCCAAATATTGGGCTTGCTAGAGAACGATGCACATTGGGATTCAACAATTGAAGATGCATCAAATACTTCAAATCCCAATCAAACACGTGCTTTATTTGCAATTATATTAACCACCTGTTTTCCATCAAATCCGAAAGATTTATGGGAAAAATATAAAGATTTCATGAGTGATGATATTTTACATCGATTGCGCACAACAACACGAAACCATGAAATGCAATTCACATCAGAAATATATAATGAAGCATTAATATTGATTGAAGACAAATGTTTGGCAATTGCGAACAAAGTACTAGTTCAATTAGGAATGGTGCACAAAACAATATTGATCTGGCAATCGCTTCTTTTGGAATTGCAGCTACTCTATTGGATGGTGGTCGAACAGCACATTCAGCACTGAAACTACCGCTAAATTTGCTATATACTGAAGCGCCAACATGCAATATTTTAAAAAATTCTGGAATGGCTAAAGTTCTCCGAATATTTCAACTAATTGTATGGGACGAGTGTACTATGGCACGTTTCACGAAACAACTATTGGATATTGGAAATGGGCATATATGTACCAATAAATGAAACTACTAAACTCATCACATTTCCACCAGATTTTTGTCATCTCAAAGAATCAAAAAGAGATATGATTCGCGACGTATTTCGCGCGAAATCATAAAAACCATCAGTGGTTAAGTGAACGTGCAATATTGGCTGCTAAAAATTTTGATGCTATTAATATTAGCATTCAAAATCATATTCCTGGCGAAATAGTTACGTATATATCTGTAGATACTGTTACGAATAAAGACGAAGTAATAAATTATCCAACCGAGTTCTTAAATTCTCTCGATTTGCCAGGTATGCCACCACTTATTCTACAATTGAAAATTGGTGTGCCTATCATTCTTCTTCGAAACTTAGATCCACCACGCCTTGGACTTATTAAACCTATCAAAGGGATGGGATATTACACATTCTCAGAAAATGATGCACTTTTGTCACCGCAGGAAGCTAAAAAAATCTCATTAATAATTTTTGATGATATTGCAACTGAAAAGAAAGAAAATATAAGAAACTACTTCTGTATGGGCCGTCACAGAAATATGGATTTATGCTATTTGTCACAAACGTATACCCATAATCCAAAACATTTAATTCGTGATAGTGCGAATTTTATTATTATGTTTAAACAAGATGACTTAAACATGCGCAACATATATTGAGATCATGTAAATAGTGACATGGATTATAATACATTTATGAATATTTCACGAAAATGTTGGGAAGATAAATTTGGATTTTAATAATCTCTAAGGATGATGATTTGAAAACTGGAGGGCACAGGAAGGGTTTTGATCAATTTATTATACTCGAATAAATAATTATAAAAGTATAATGTAATGAATGGCAAAAGACACTCTTAGGCTTCATAATTAGTACACCATTAACAATTGCCGTAACTGGAAACACATCAGTTATAACTGAAACCCTTTTCCCACAATTAGAATTAAATCGTAATTATGAGTGTGCGCTCATTGACTTTTACACATTCAATACCGAATGTTGAGATGAGCAATAATCTCTTTCATATTGGAAATAAAGTCATAGAAATACCCTGTGGGTTCATATGAGCTTGAAGACATTACAAAATATATTATTAATAAGCTTAAACAGTATGAGCTTCATAACACTATAAAAATGGAAGGCAACAACAACACCTTTCAAGTTCAAGTTGTCACTAAAAATGAAACAGAATTTTTAAACACGAACTAATAAATCTATTGGTCAGATATTCGGATTTAATAAACGAAAATTAAGACCAAATGAAAGAGAAATTTACATCTCAGAGAATCCTGTAAATATTTTAAAATAAATTCAGTCAGATTGGAATGCAACATAACATCAACGACCTGCTCTAACATTAAAAATAAGTTGATTTTAAAATCGCTAGGATTTAATATGCAATAAAGTTTAAAAATCTAATTTTTAAATGAATGAAATTTTATGTTCAAGAAAAGCCTTTCAATGATCAGAGTATCATTAAAAAGAATACCATTCTTATTATCCGTATCAACAAAACTTTCAGACAAATGATGAAGTTTGTATCACAATACAGAACCAAGATTTGTATGTCCTTCCATCTAAAGTTTTTTCCACTTTGGGGAACACTTAGCAAAATTATTGACGCAAATACAGGAGCAAGCAGTACTAATAATGTCAGCGGAATGCTTTAAATTAAATGCATGGCTTATTTCCTCGATGAAGTCCGTTACGCCCTCAATTCTACGGAAATCGACAGGTGTCGATTTACAGGTATAACGTCGACTATTAAAATTTTCTCTCAGTTGGGGAACAGGAAGTATCACTTTATCGCAATGCTGGATGGAGTGGCGGAGACAATATTCCTTCGGGAGGTCATTTTAGTTTTTCTGACCTATAAAAAGCTACTGGGTTTCGCAGAGGACTACAAAGGTGGTATTAAATTGTTAACATGAACTCATTCTATTGCTTGCTAAAAATACTGATGACATGTATGTTAAAACTATTGCCGGTAAAACTCATAAAATTGCTATACATAACATCGTTCCCCACATCGTTCCAAGCGACGCAAATGTCAAGCTTTCGTCAAACGGGGTCCACGATTCGCTGTCCTTGCATTTTACATTAAATGGACAACTTATTACAAACAATTTGAGAAATGCAAAAGTATTTATCCCTATGAGGATTTGAATATTAAATATAATAAAAACCGTTTTGCTGTCTTGTATGATATGTATGCAAGATTTCAAGAGAGTTACTACAATCGGGAGGCAAGAGCACTTTTATCTCCAAAGGAATTCATTGCGAAAGCGCCTTTGGTGGTTTTAATCTTCATCATCAAAATGAGACAGACAAATCGGGACCGATTGATGTTAAAGTTTCCACTGAGCTAACAACAGCAAGTGAGTTGAATACAAAGTATATTGCCTTCTCAATCATGACCGACTTTAGAAAACACACCACTGACTTGCCTCGTTCAACGTGTTGTGTAAAATTTGAAGGATTTCTCATTCAAATTTTTAAATTTGTCGCAAGTAGACGTCCACGGAAACAATAATATGATGTTGCACAATAACTCTGCCAACAGTAGCAGCAGCAGCACAACTACAATCAAACACCTTGTAATCATAATAAATCATTTCATGAAAATGTATAAGGATCAAATTTTCCTGAACACATGGAATATCTGGAGGAGTCGTTAAAATATTTTAATAAGAGGATGGCTGATACACCGCTGGTTCTGAATGCACATGGCCAACATTTCGCACGTTGCTGTTGGGCGCATAATAACGTCAGAAATGGTGTTGATACATGCCTGCCATTTCTTTGCAGTGCGCTCAAAAAATCACTTAAAATTATAAAATGTATGTTAGCTTAGAACATTGCTTCTAATCTTTGTACTTGAAAAAAAAAATAATAATAATAATTATATTATACTCAAAACAAAACTTATGCATTATTTTATTGGAAATGGTGAATGGGATTTGTTTTACAGATTTATGGATGGAATGTGGCGCTACGTCTCTTGAATGTTGGAAGCCTGCATCTTTTTTACCTTTCGAATGTGTGGGTATGTATGCATCGCTCTGTGGGTGACGCAAACATTCCTTCTTTCCAGCACTCACTTGAGGGAGGAGAGTGTTCCTTTGATCTACGTGCACAAATTCCACCCGCAATCGTTTGTATACAAACGAATGTAAGTGGAATTTGTGCAGACCGTCCCATTTCTTTCCCTTACGCCTTCCTAATTTCTTCTCTCAGGACCAGATTTTTATAATGTACTTTTTTGTGTTTCCCCATCCCTTTTTATGTTCTCGATCCAGACTTGTTTGAGATGGCCTGCCTCGTAACGGTCGACTGGGACGGGTGAGCGTCCTTCAGTGAGCCTTGATTGTGTGCGACCTTTTCAAGTGGGGTCGTAGACTCACAAAAATCAAAGACCAAACAGAATGCAAAGAGATTAACTATCTATCATAAAAATTTGACACTCGACTTCCCGTTAGACTTTGGGTAAGCGTTTTTGTTGACACTTGTTCGTTTTTCCATTAGACTTTGGGTGAGCGTTTTCGTTGACACTTGTTCGTTTTCCCACAGCACTTACTTAAGGGAGGGTGAGTGTCTTTGGTGAGCCTTGTATGTTTCTGTGAGCCTTGATCGTGCATGTGCGCGACCCTTTTAAGTGGCGATGGATGAGTGTTCTTTGTCGAGCCTTGTTCACGTTTGTGCGCGACCTTTTCAAGTGCGTGCGGGATCGCTCCCTCGCACGCACTCTTCAAGTGGAGACGGGTGAATGCGAGATCGTTCCCGCGGACGCACCTTTCATGTGACACCGTTACCTATTAAATTGAGGGCGTGTGAGTGTCCTTCGATGGGAAATGATCGTGCAGGATCAATTTGCATGCGCCCTTCTCAAGTGTCTCCTCGATCCCACCACTTATCTTTTGGGAACTAACCCTTATTAACTATAGTTTTATTGCTAAATCCTTTAAAATTGACAGCTGACCCTAATTAATTGCATTTTTATTACTTAAAACACTTAAAATTTGACAGGTGAGCCTAATTAAGCTAATTTATGACCCCATTAAGCGACATCAAAGGTCCCGAAAATCCGGTTTTTGTACTACTAAATAGCAACCTCTTATATCTGAACAGCCCACGATGTGTAACGAACGTCGTTATCTCCCGGCTTGTATCGTCAAGCTCAACTGATGATAGGCGTTCTTTAGATTGAGCCGATAGAAGTATCTAGGGTTCTTCAGTTTGGTCATCAATGAGTCGAACGTCGGAAGAGGATAATTTTCCCGTTTTATGGCCTTATTTGCTCTGCGCATGTCCAAACACATAGGAATATCTCCACATTCTTTAAACACGATGACAACTGGGGATATCCAAGCACTCGGCCCAGTCACCGACTCTAAAATATCAATTTTTAGGGCTTCCTCTAGTTTTGTGTTTACCTTGCGCTCCAGCGCCGTCGGGACTCGCCTTATGGGTTGTTTGACAGGCGCCACTGTTGGATCAATTGAAGGCCTGATCAGAACATCCTTCCTTTTGTGAACGCACCAATCTGCTCAACTCGATTTATGTATTACCATAGTTTTAAAACCTTGTACTGATTGTCTTCTGTTTTCTATGACGAAAAACGTAGCTGTCATTTCCGGGTCCCTCTTTACGCTTATCGAGCCTTAAACACTCTCAATATTTTTAGATGTTGATCTGAAGCATACGAACGGAACTGGTTCGATGATTTAGTGCGCTTGCTGAAAATGGTTGCATAGTCCTCGACCAGTTTTGCCAATCTGCTTGACTGCATAGATTGTGTTTGGAACCAAAGTCGACAACCATTTTCATTGTGTTGCCGCCGACTTTGCATGGAATAATCGTCACTATCCCCTTGGTGGCTACTCGAAAACAGACAGTGCTAACTGTCTTTTCACCGTCGTGCACAGACTCACAATTAACCAGCCTGATGTGTGTGTCCGTACGCCGTGAGCGTTTCAACCAAGGCCCGTCCGCGTCGTGGTTGGCCGCTCTGATTTGGTCTTGCATTTCCGAGCGAGATGTCCAATCCTGGAGTATTTCCTGCACGTTGCGCTTCTTGCTGGGCTATCTGAGCTGTTCTCCCGGTGTCCCTTTATTCCGCATCGACCACAATCTTGCAGCTTCGCGTCTTTTGATATGAATTGTGCTTTGTTGGCCAGCTGCACCCATCGTTTCTGTCTGCCTGTTAACCTGCTCTTCGATGTGACACATCTTTACAAACTCGTTTAACATATATTCGTTCTTCAAGAGCTTATTTTTAAGGTCACTCGGCGCCCAGATATCTATGATTTTGTCTTTGAGACAAATCTCCTCAAATTCTTTCTAGGTTTCGCCGAAAGAGCGAAAAAAGCATTAAAATTCGGTAAAGCCTTCGCCTTCCACAGGAACCATAGTCGGAAAGGTGCCTCTCGAAAACCGAGTTCCACTGATGAGAAAATACTCGTTTAATTTCTCCACTAGAGGTGAATAGTGTCATTATTGGCTTCCTCGTCGAACACAACAAGTGCACCGGGTAAGTTGAACACCACTGCCTGTAACTTTGGTCCACCCAAGTATAGAAATTTATTTATTTATTGAAGTTATCTCCTCTGACTCTATGTAGATGGTAAGAGAGCGCAGCCATGTCTCCCATTCATATCTCCACAACGCCATGTCAAGTGCTTGAAATAGAAATGGTTTTAGATCTCTCTCTCTCTCTCTCTCTCTCTCTCTCTCTCTCTCTCTCCCTCTCTCTCTCTCTCTCTCATCATCAGCTTGAAATTACATATATGTCGGAGTGGAGTTGTGGCTATCCATTATTAAAGCCACCTCTGAATTATTGCTGCGAGTTGTGCATTTCCTCGGCTGTGACATTTCGTGACCACTCTTCTATGACGCTCAGCAACTACTCAACTATTTCACAATATTGCATCATCCAAGCATTGTCTGAAATGCAACCCTGCGAATTCGCCGCGATTGTTCTCTTTCTCTCTTTCTAACACGTTGTCACGCCGTGGCTACGCGAAACAGAGAGCTCTGCTGAACTCGCTCTTACAGTAAACAGAAGACGGAAATAAAAGGATGAGACAAAAATTGTATACACGTTTTATTTAACAGAGACGCCAATATTTCAATTGAGATGACAGTTTCATTAGAGATTACAATATTCAATAGAGATGACAAAATTTGTACATGTTGTTTCTTTTAACAAAATTAATAGCGATTCGACACGGCCTTCCTGACCATCACACGTCCTCTTGTGTAACAAAAGATTCAAAATAAAGTAACTCAGTCTGAAAAGAGTCCATCCAAAATAAATCAAAGTATTAGTTAAACGTAACTTTTCATAGTTCACATTACAATTATTATTATTAATATGCTGACCAACCTAACTGACAGAAGTGATAAGGAAACCCATACTAAGAAGACTGACTGAGGATTCCAAAGATATGTTAACTTTGTACCTGGACAGCCCATCGGCTTACCGCAATGCCGATCACCAGACATCACATAAGTCAACACATTAACTCGTGTACCTATTAGCACTGGCAATTCGACATGTGGCCCACCTAAGGGTTTGGCGTCCAAACTAACGCATTGAAATCCATCAACGCAGATTATTCGCCTGAGTCCTCAAACGGATTCGTGTCGTCTCTTTGCACGTCTTCTAACTCATTGGAATCCACCAATGAATCTCTGACGTATCTTTCAACGTCTTCGCTCTCATTGGAATCCACCAATGAATCCTAACGTCCCTTTCGACGTTTTCAGACACATCACACATATCCAATTCCTTAGGAATCTCTTCTGTCGGCATGCTCCTTAAAGCTTCATGCGCATACTTATATGTCCGCTTATTCACCAAAGACTTTAGAGCATACCGATCTCCTTCCAGCACCTCTGTCACCAGGAATGGACCTTTAAATTTTGGTCTAACTTTGTTTGGTGTCTCTCTTCATTTCTGAGTAGAACATAATCGCCAACCCTAAAATTTTTAAATTTAGCTTTGTTCTTATCAAATCTATCTTTATCATACAATACATTTTTCTTCATATTTTCTTTTGCCATATTTCTTACAAAATTTACATCAACTTTATTATTATCTTCACATATTGGTAACATGTTAAAAGGTCTGGCTTCTTTCCAATTAGTAATTCAAGAGGACTAGCTTTTGTTACTCGAATTGTTGTACAATTTATAGACAATTATAAATTGAATAGACAATGTACAACAAATCGAGTAACAAAAGCTAGTCCTCTTGAATTATGTCTCCTAAGGCGTCTTGCCAAGAACGCTGGCTACTTTCAATGGCAGTTAACATACGTTTTAGCACACTCAAAATGCGCTCCACTTGTCCATTTGCTCGACTAGCTCCTGTTGCAACTAGATGTAATTGGATTTTTGCATGGAACAGAAATCACTAAAACATGAGCCTGTAAAGCATCTATCCTGATCTGCGATGATTCGTGTTGGTACTCCAAATATAGATATTGCTGATTTTAAAGCGTACGGACGTACTTGGCCATATGCTCAAACCAATAAAATTCGTACATTTTGTCTAACGTTTTTTCCATCCTAAGTGTACGATTGCTTCATGCACATTGTTTACTTCCGACCATCTGAAAGCTCTAGGGACAACTGGAAGACATCTAGTTTTGCTGTTTCGCTGAATTTTACGGAAATTTTACTAAATTCTCCTCGAGTTCATTGTTTTGAATTTTAGATGCAATAGTTGAAATCTCTGAATCTTTTGTTGCTCAGCAAGAAGCCAGTTATCTGTAATTTCAGCTAATAGGATATGCTTCTTTTCTATACCTGTATGAGCAATTGTCTTAGCCGGCTTACATATGGGATTACGCGAAAAAAATCAACATGAGCCATTTTAGCACCTGGCCTATACTGAATGTCAAAGTCGAATGACTGCATATATGCCCACCAACGGTGCACTCTTGGCGTTAGTTCAACTTTAGTGCGAGTGGCTTTTAGCGAATTGCAGTCAGTCAATACGACGAAACGTCGGCCATGTAAATAGTGCCGAAAATGTTTCAGGGAATTATACACAGCTAAAGTTTCAAGCTCATATGAATGATATCGTGACTCCGTAGGAGATGTTTGTTTGCTATAATACTCGATATCGCGAGGTTTATTATCTATTTTATGGAGTAGAATAGCGCCATAGCCATCCATACTGGAATCAGTATGCAGCTCAATGGGATACTGAGGATCAAATATAATAAGAACGGATTCATCTATTAATGTTTTGATAATTTTTGTCGTATTTGCTCGTGTTCATGTTTCCATTCAAATGTTTTATTCTTACAGGTCAAACAGTATAATGGTTTCATGATTTCTGAAAATTTTGACACAAATTGCCGAAAATAAGAGGCAAGGCCAATAAATTGTCTTACTTGGGTCACGGACTGTGGAGGGTAAGGCGACCAATGCTTGTATTTTGCGTGGATTTGGTCGGATATCACCCTCACTAACAACAAACCCAAGATATTCAATGCTTGATTTCAGGAATGAGCATTTGGAAATATTGAAAGAAAACCCAGCCCGTGATAACATTTTAAGACCGTTCTTAGCCTTGTTAATGCTTCCTCTTTGGTTTGTGCAATAATCATGATGTCGTCCATATAGACGATTACGTAAGAATAGGCAATCTCACCCAATGCTTTCTTAATTGCCAGCTGAAACACAGATGGAGCATTTTTAACCCAAACGGCATACTTAGGAATTCGTATTGGCCCTCTGGAGTCACAAACGCTGTACGCTCAATCGAATTTGGATTAATAGGGATCTGGTGGAACCCGGTGGCCATATCCAAACAAGTAAAGAATCTTGCTCCACGTAGCCTAGATATTTGATCGCTAATTAGCGGCAAGGGATATTTTCAGCAACTGTGTTTGCATTTAGCTCGCGGTAATCTACACAAAGACGATCTGATCCATATTTTTTTAACGATTAGCATAGGACTGGCAAATGGGGAACTACTGGGTCGAATTATATTGGATAATAGCAATTCCTTAATTTTATTTCTCACTATTTCTTTTCTTCTATACTAAGCCTGTATGGTCGTCTGTGTACAGTTTTAATTGGGTCAATTAAACATATTTCGAACTCGCCAGTTGTGAGGCGGCTTTTCGGAAATCCGTCTATAAATGATTTTGAAAATTCATTTAAAATATCTAACAAATTTTCTTTATCTACACCACACAATTCGGTATCCACATTAGCAAGATTGACATTATTTTTCAAAGCAGAAAGGGTATGCACAGACTTAGTCTTACATAATTTGATTTCATCATTTGTTATCGTAGCACTAAATTCCTGACTTAAGATTTCTCGACCAATTATTATATTGTAATTAATGCAACTGTTAAGTACCACGTGAAAAGGACTTCAAGACAGTATTCACGTATAATCACTTTTGACAAAATTTGTAATGTACTAGTGACAGTATTATTTCCAATACCATTTAATGTAACGATGTTATTAACTCGTGTGCCTGAGAGTTTCATAGACACAGATTCCCTTACGAGTGAACACTCGGCTCCAGAATCGAAGCAAAATGGATACGACTCACCGGATGAAATCAATGTTCCAATTGGCTCAGCAACATGGCATAGGTTAACGCGTTTTTCGTCCGATCTGCTTTGGCTTCCCATCGGCTGTCGTTTAGGGCACGCTGATGCAATATGCCCTCGTTTCCACATCTGTAGCAAGTAATTGGTCCAGCTTTTGACTCGGATGAACGTGCAGAACTCGAACTTGGTCCTTGTGGCTTCATGTTATTTTTCCTGGAGCGGCAGTCGGCTATTTTATGACCCATTTTTCCGCAGAAATGACATTTAACAGGTGTCTGCAGGCGCACTTTCTTGCTTACAAAATTTTCCCGATCGGAATGCTCCTTTCGCTTAGCAATCGAAAATGCCCTTAGCTCATCTTGCAACTCGTTGCGCGTCTTAATAATGGTTGTAAAAACGTGCGTTGCAACCGAGCATCTATGGTTGCCGAATGCGATAAGGCTACCGACACTGCAATTTCTTCTGGTGTCATTGTCTTCCATTTTGCCATAAGAGTAGTCACCAATCGGCTTCCGTACAGCGCCAGGCATTCGCCGTCATTTGGGCGGCTGTTTAAAACATAAAATACCGTCGCTGCTGGCGTTTCATTGCCTTCAAACTGTTGTAGGAACATTTCTTTAAATTGAATCCATGTCATTCCTGCAAAGCAGATTTGTGAGAGCCAGTTTGAAGCACCACCCTCCAAGGATTTGGTTAGCGCTATAAGCAAAGCACTGCCGTCCAGAGGATTTTCCCCTACAATGAGGTCCACCGTAGAACACCAGGTAGATGCACTGGAGCCAGCGGAATCAGGGTTGAAATTCGGGAACGCAACTGGTTTGGACGCGCTTGGTGCCGCCTGCGCATTTTCACGGCACTAAGTACTTCAATTAGATTGCGGTGCTGCATTTCCAGCAAGGCGCACAAACGGTCATCAGGATTGACTTGGGGCTGAGGCGATCCCACTTCTGATGTCGGAGTGGAGTTGTGGCTATCCATTATTAAAGCCGCCTCTGAATTATTGCTGCGAGTTGTGCATTTCCTCGGCTGTGACATTTCGTGACCACTCTTCTATGACGCTCAGCAACTACTCAACTATTTCACAATATTGCATCATCCAAGCATTGTCTGAAATGCAACCCTGCGAATTCGCCGCGATTGTTCTCTTTCTCTCTTTCTAACACGTTGTCACGCCGAGGCTACGCGAAACAGAGAGCTCTGCTGAACTCGCTCTTACAGTAAACAGAAGACGGAAATAAAAGGATGAGACAAAAATTGTATACACGTTTTATTTAACAGAGACGCTAATATTTCAATTGAGATGACAGTTTCATTAGAGATTACAATATTCAATAGAGATGACAAAATTGGTACATGTTGTTTCTTTTAACAAAATTAATAGCGACTCGACATATACATACCGCCGCATCGCATGCATGTACATTTCGCACATATATGTGCGTTGTGCGTGAGCCCAGTCAGACCCGGTCGCTTCCAGCAAGCACATTTCTATGCGTTCTTAGCGAGTGAAGAATGCATTCTCAATATGTTGCGGTCTTCCTTTCAGATTAATATGGGGTGAAACACGGAAACAACTATTCTTATTATTGTATGCTGCAACAGTTCTTTCGCAACATATAAATAAAGTATATTACACTTCGGCAATCTTCGGGTTTCGCTTCCAACTTTACTTTCTAAAATATGCGTTATATAACCCATCTGCAGCACACATCAATAACGGTTCTGTAGCAATGTATCTTTCTATCTATGCATAGATAACAGTTATATAACTGTTATGAAGGAAGGCTTAAAACACATATGTTGCATACATAAAGAACCGTTCGGTGAGAATGTATTAATAACCATTAAGACAACAATAAAAATATATTTAAACAAGAAAGCTAGCTTCGGTAAACCGAAATTTGTATACCCTTGCAGTGTGCAATTGGATTATTGAAAATCGATTCATTTTGGTTACAGTTGAAAAAATATCTTAGTTACATTTTACATCTTAGAATTCAACATTATACATGTAGAACTTTACATTTTACATGTAGAATTTTACATTTTCATTTAAATTGACCGATCGTTTCTATTTCAGCTATATGATATAGTTGTGTGAAAAACAAAGAAGTTAACATTTTTGTACATTAATTTCGCCATCATTCCTATGGCAGCTATAGGATATAGTGGTCCGATTTTGGCTGTTCCGACATATATACTGCGTGCTAAAGAAATAAGAATATGCTGAAATTTTTAGCCCGATAGCTCAAAAACTGAGAGACTAGTTCGACATATATATATTTTATATGTAGGTTAATTAAACCGTTGAATACATTTTTATGTGATTAGTGAAGAAAGTCTGCAATTATATTGAAAATAAAAATATTGTTTTTGATGCAATAATTAAATAACGTTATACAAATATTAAATGGGAAACTACAATTATATATATTCACCAAAATACATTTTTTCTGTTTTAGACCTTAAAAGTGGATTTCAGCAAATCCCACTCAGACAATCAGAGATAGAAAAACACCATTTTCAGTAAATCAAGGCAAATATGAGTTTACCAGAATCCCGTTTGGACTTAAAATGCCCTTCCATTTTCCAACGAGCGCTAGATGACATTCAACATATCGGAATTAGGTATTTCGTCTACATTGACGACATTATTATCTTCAGTAAAACCGAAGAAAATCATCTAAAAGACATAGAAATTATATTCAAAAATCTTGAAGACGCAAACATAAGAATTAAGTTATATAAATGCGAATTTTTAAGAAAGAAGTTGATTTTTAGGATTTTTAGTAACAGATACCGGAATTAAAAAAAACCCGGAAAAGGTGAGAGCAATCGTCGAATTCCCCGAACCAAAGACACTTAATAATCTTCGTTCCTTTTAGGACTGTCAGGGTTCCACCGTCGCTTCATTAAAGATTATGCAAAGCTTGCAAAGCTACTAACAGCCCTTTTAAGAGAGGAAGAGGGCCGAGGCCGTATCTAAAAATGCCTCAAGCAAAACTCCGATGGACCTTGACAAAGAGGCAAGGGAAGCATTTAGAAAATTAAAACACACTCTCGCCTCTGATGAAGTAATGTTATCATATGCAGACTACAATAATGAATTTCATTTAACTACCGAAGCATCAGATTATGCTATTGGTGCCGTATTGGCCCAAGAAGTCATATCTATATTGTTTATTTCTAGGACTCTAAGTAAGGCAGAAGAAAGTTATGCCTCTTACAAAAGGAAATGCTAGCAATAATTTGGTCAATACAGACTCTTAGAAATTTTCTGTACGGTCCGACCAAAGTAAAAATAAATACAGACCACAAATCTCTCACTCACCCAACTATCCCAAAAAGCCGTAACGATCAGATGAAGAGATGGAAAGCAATTCTAGAGGAGTACAACCATGAACTGCTCCACAAACCCGGCAAGGCAAACGTTGTTGCCGATGCTCTGAGTAGAACTCCCATTCAAACGCGAGGGAAGTAAACACACTAACAGGCACTATTCAAAATTTTAGCCCGATAGCTCAAAAACTGAGAGACTAGTTCGCGTAGAAACCGACAGACAGACAGACAGACAGACAGACAGACGGACAGTTCGCGCCAAGAGGGCGCTTATTTTTCGAGTGTGCTGGCGCGGCTTCAAAATGTCCCGCTTGACGGAGCTCAGTGCTCTCGCACACTCTCTCCCTCTCTCTTCCTCCGGACTTCCAGTCCGCAAGAGCTTCAAGCCGATCTCACCAACTTCTATTTAATGATATGTACTTAGTTCTAATTTGCGACCAGCCGATGAAGGCGAATAAAGTTCAACCAGCCCAACCGATCTTATTCTTTCTACGTGGGATTTTGGGATTTAAACCTAGACCTGTCTTATCTTGGCTAGTCCGCCCACTCATTTTCAATTAGATAGCGCTCGTTTGGGAAGCACACTTATTAGTTTTTTGACTGAGTTTTTTCATTTGTTTTATTTTTTGAAAATGATATGATATATGATATGATGTATGGTTGTAAATACAGTCCCTCCCTAACGCTACCGATTCCATTTCTCTATTGTGCCTCTGGTTTTCCTGAAGCTGTGCCTTTGCATTCTTTGCGTTATTAATAGTCTTAACTATTGCTGCACTTCGAGACGCTTAACTACCGACAGCACTAAGGGTGTTATAATAGTGACGAGTGGTAAGAAACTGCCAACTTTGGGGACGGTTCCAACATTATTCCTGCATCCCATTCAGCTATTTACTGCTTTGCGTGCAACTTTAAATGCATTTATTATGTCAAGCGGCTTATGCTTTCTTAATTCGCTGGTTACCTGTTTGGTTTTTTTACCACTTTCTTTTTCTGCTGTTTTATTCCCATCAAAAACTTTTTCTTTAGCTTCATCATATTTGTCACAAAATATGCTGCAGCTTTCTCACCAATACAAGTATTTACTGCTTTCACACGATTCCAAGCCCTATCAATCAAAATCGAATCTGAATTATGTCGTTCAGTTACACCCAGAAAAAAAATTCCTAAAATTTTAGGAATTGGCGATTCATTGCCTAAAAATTTTTTTTTCAATTTTATTTTTAGATTTTTAGGCAATGATGGCCTAAAAAATGGGTCATAATGACAAAATGCCATATTTTTAGGCCATGGAATGGGAGTTTTAAAACAAAAATTTCCTAGAAATTAGGCCTGTTTCTATTGCCTAAAAATATGACATTTTGGACAAAAATTGCCTAAAAATATGGCATTTTGGACAATTTTTAGGCAATAGGCCTCGACTTCCGTTTTAGGTCAAATGGACTAACATTTTAGACAATTTTGCAGCTTTTAGTTTTTTTTCTGGGTGTATGTCCTTACTATTTTAATAGGCAATGTCATGTAACCTGCACGTCTCATCAAGGTCATTAATCCCACGATCACCGCGTGCTAATCGCTTTAGTAGCTTTGTACCTGCTCCACAGTAATTGTAACCAGGTAAATGAGCCTGAAATGGTGGTCCGTGGACTATATTATTAACTAGACCCGTGCCCTCTTTGAATTTGGTTTAAGACTAATTGAGTTATAAAAATGTTTGCCCATTTTATATCAACCTCAATTATCGAATGATTGTCATTGAATGAAGTATTTAACTCTAAAACATGCGTTTATTAAGATAAAATAAAACCATTATAGTAAGAAATATTGAAGGTGGTGGACATGGTGATATAAAACACCTGCGTTACAGCTCTTTGTTGCCGAACACAATTAGAGCATTAATTGTCGGTCCATCCAATTGTGGAAAAACGAATGTGATGTTAATCTTAATTGAGAGTCAAAATGGTCTCAAATTTGAAAATATTTACATATTTTCAAAGAGCTTAAATCAACCGAAATATGAAAATTTTGAAAACTTATTAAACCTATCAAAGGGATGGGATATTACACATTCTCAGAAAATGATGCACTTTTGTCACCGCAGGAAGCTAAAAAAATCTCATTAATAATTTTTGTTGATATTGCAACTGAAAAGAAAGAAAATATAAGAAGCTACTTCTGTATGGGCCGTCACAGAAATATGGATTTATGCTATTTGTCACAAACGTATACCCATAATCCAAAACATTTAATTCGTGATAGTGCGAATTTTATTATTATGTTTAAACAAGATGACTTAAACATGCTCAACATATATTGAGATCATGTAAATAGTGACATGGATTATAATACATTTATGAATATTTCACGAAAATGTTGGGAAGATAAATTTGGATTTTTAATAATCTCTAAGGATGATGATTTGAAAACTGGAGGGCACAGGAAGGGTTTTGATCAATTTATTATAATTATATATTTATAAATATTTATATAAGTATAATGAAATGAATGACAAAAAGACACTCTTAGGCTTCATAATTAGTACATCATTAACAATTTCCGTAACTGGAAACACATCAGTTATAACTGAAAACCTTTTCCCACAATTAGAATTAAATCGTAATTATGAGTGTGAGCTCATTGACCGAATGTTGAGATGAGCAATAATCTCTTTCATATTGGAAATAAAGTCATAGAAATACCTGTGGGTTCATATGAGCTTAAAGACATCACAAAATATATTATTAATAAGCTTAAACAGTATGAGCTTCATAACACTATAAAAATGGAGTGCAACAACAACACCTTTCAAGTTCAAGTTATCACTAAAAATGAAACAGATTATTTTAATCACGAACTAATAGATCTATTGGTCAGATATTCTGATTTAATAAACCAAATGATAGAGAAATTTACATCTCAGAGAATCCTGTAAATATTTTAAAAATAAATTCAGTCAGCTTGGAATGCAAAATAACTAGTGGATCATATGTGGGGAATAAACCAAATCACTTGCTTCATGAATTTGGAATCAATGTTCGCCCTGGTTATAAAATGAATTTACACCACGAAATTTGATTTATTTACCTGTCAACACCGGAGAAATAAGCATGCTGGAAGTACGGATAACTGATCAGAACGGTAATTAAGTCAATTTGCTTGGAGAAACTGTTTCGATTCGGCTTCACTTGCGATCAGCAATATGATTACCTATAATAAAAAGCCTGCACATCGCGCCATTGATAACGTTATCAAATCTAAAGCTGAAGTGAAAACATCATCATCATCATCTCGAGGAGCTCCACACCAAAGACCTGCTCTAACATTAAAAATAAATTGATTTTAAAATCGCTGGGATTTAATCTATATATATAAAATGGAGCCCAAAAATGTGTCGTAAAAACTACTGGAGAACGGCTGGGCCGATTTGGTTCAAATTTTTTCAGTTGTAGGTAACTAACAGGAGAAGGTCAGAACGTAATAAAATTTTTAAAACATCCTCCAGGGTAATGGTGAAAAACAGATAATTAAAATATCAAATTATATAAAACAGCAGTAGTTTCAATATAATTCGGTTTCTTATTCGTTTTTATTAGACGTCCGGATTTGTTTAATTTCTTCCTGTGATTTGTAGGAATAATGCCTGCTATAAGACGGCCAAACATTGGACGACGTACACGTCGAGCAACATATAGTCGGAATGTCCATGAAAGTCAAACGCAAGAGGAACGTGCAGAAAGAAATGAATCGAGACGAACCCGTTTAGCACAGATTCGCTCTACACAAAGAGTACCAAGAACAGACTTGAATCTTGCTGCATTTGCATACAATTTCTCAACGTCCTACAAAGAGCATAGCTGCGTTGTTATCGGTTCATTGTCTGTGGTATATCAGCACTGCAATGCACTGAAGTTTCGATTGAAGCTCCGGCTTATGCTGCTCAGGTGGCAAGGTAAGATTGCCGGTTTTGACTCATCCACCAGAGCCATTGTACAAGCAAATCAAACCATTTCCTGTTGCACGCACAAAATATAACGGATGTTTTCAAATGACGTCATTTGGAGCAGAGGTTGTTCAACAACCAGGCTACAATCCGAGTTATAAGGTAATAGCGTCACTCTTTTATCAACATGAACAACTATAATTTTTCACAAAATTCAGATTCAAGGGCAAATTCACCATCGAGCGGGCGCTTTGTTACCACCACCAAACAAAGATCATAAATTCCTTCAGATCTATTTCGTTGGTGATTCGGCAGTTGAACTTAATCAGCGTTGTGCAATTTTCACTGCAACTAAACGTGAAATAATACAACAATTGCAAAATCTTCTTCATGAGTGTAATGAATTGGTCAGATTGTTCAAAACAGCTTTGGATACAATGCATTCTGACGACCACAAGATCATTATCAGAGCAGATAAAAGACCAGCAGGAAGCCATTCAAGACAATTCAATGCGCCCACTATCAATGAAGTCGCAGTGGTGATTGTTGGCGAGAATGTGGAATCACGCGATATTGTTCTCAAGCGTCGGGATGATGGACAATTGCAACGCGTTTATGAGACTCATCGGTCATATGATGCACTTCAATATCCGTTGATGTTCTGTCGTGGAGAAGATGGCTATCACTTCAACATAAAGATGGTCAATCCAACGACAGGTTTGTTTAATCACTTCTTTTCATTCTGCACGTAAATTCGAATTCATATTACAGGAGAAGAAACGAATAAGAAAGTCAGCTCAATGAATTTTTATGCATATCGATTGATGATTCGACTAGATGTTGACAATCATCTGTTGAGATACCGCCGTTTGTTTCAGCAGTACTGTGTCGAATTTGCACCAAGGACATACATCCAGCGATCGACATGACATCACTGCACGAGTATTCAAGCTAAAGGTACAAATTCTTATGGATTACATCGTTAAGCAGAAGGTTTTGGCGTAGTTCGTTGTTGGATGTACTCGGTTGAATGGCAGAAGCGTGGCTTACCACATGAGCACAGTTTGCTTTGGATGTTCGACAAGATCCGACCAGAACATATTGATTCGATTATTTCTGCCGAAATACCAGATCCAGAAACTGATCCGGAGCTGCATTCCGTTGTGAAAACGAGTATTATCCATGGCCCTTGCGGAGTCCACAACCCAGAATCACCATGCATGGAAAACGGAAATTGCACAAAACGATTTCCCCGTCCGTTGGTGGCTGAAACAATCAGTGGAAACGATGGATATCCATTGTATAGGCGTCGTTCTCCAGATGACAACGGCAGATGGATCGAAATGATGGTAAAAATAACAAAGTCATCGTCGATAACCGCTGGATCGTTCCATATTGTCCGCTTTTGTCGAAAACGTTTTCAACGCACTGCAATGTTGAGTACTGCAACTCTATAAAATCAATCAACTACATTTGCAAATATGTGAACAAAGGGAGCGACATGGCGGTGTTTGGCATTGCTGATCCGAATGCAAACGACGAGGTGACGAAATTTAAACTTGGACGTTACGTAAGTTGTAACGAGGCCATTTGGCGTCTGTTTACATTTCCGATTCATGAACGTCATCCGACGGTCGTACACTTATCTGTTCACTTGGAAAACGGCCAGCGTGTCTACTTTACGGACGCGAATGCAGCGCAAAGAGCAGAACGGCCACCAGCGACGACGTTGACAAATTTCTTTCTACAAGCGAAAGCGATCCGTTCGCAAGGACTTTACTCTATTCGGAAATGCCACGCTATTAAACATGGAACGCTGCCCCGTTGTTGGAAGGCGGTCGAACTGCACATTCCGCTTTGAAGCTGCCCATGAATCTTCTCACGGTTGACAAGCCAACATGCACAATAAGCAAGAATTCGGCGACAGCGAAATTGATGCGAGAATGCAAAATCATCATTTGGGATGAATGCACGATGGCGCATAAGCGAGCTTTGGAGGCAGTTGACCGAACGATGAAAGATTTACGCGGTGATTCGAAACTATTTGGTGGGTCTTTGATATTGCTGTCCGGAGATTTTCGTCAAACGCTTCCCGTCATCCCGAAATCTACGGCTGCCGATGAAGTTAATGCATGCCTTAAATCGTCTTCATTGTGGAGATATGTCAAAAGCTGAAATTAACCACGAACATGAGAGTCACATTGCAGAACGACCCGTCCGCTGCTGAATTCTCGAGACAACTGCTGGCACTTGGCAATGGCGAAATTCCTGTTGATGTTTTGAATGGATCAATATCGTTTCCGGCAAATTTTTGCGTGTTCACATCGTCAAAGGAGGAACTCATTAACAAAGTGTTCCCCGACATTGCGCCAAATTATAAAATATCGACTGGATTAGTGAACGGGCAATACTAGCAGCGAAGAACAAGGACGTAGATAATTTGAATTACATTATTCAAAATCAAATCGATGGAGAACTGCATTCATACAGATCCGTTGACAGCGTGACCGACGAGGATGAAGCGACGAACTATCCGACAGAATTTTTGAACTCGCTAGATGTGCCAGAACTCCACCGCATAATTTGCAACTGAAGGTGGGATCAATTATTATAATGCTGCGGAATCTAAATCATCCGAAATTGTGCAACGGTATGCGGTTGTCCGTCAAGAAACTGATGAATAACGTGATTCAGGCGACGATCATCAAGGAACATTTAAAGGAGAGGTAGTCCTTATACCACGAATTCGAGTATTCCAACTGATCTACCATTCCATTCAAGAGGATTCAGTTCGTCCGATTGGCATTTGCGATGACAATCAACAAATTAAGGCCAATCGTTAGAAGTCTGCGGGATAAATCTAGAATTTCCTGTATTTCGCACGGCCAGCTGTACGTTGCATGTTCGCGTGTTGGTAAGCCGTCTTCATTGTTTGTTTTGCGCCGGAAAATAAAACAAAAACATAGTATATCATATCGCTCTATACTAAATAAAGAAATGCAGTGTTTGACTATTACCCTGGGGCTATATAATGGCGTCGAATTAGGGCGAGACAAAGTTCGCCGGGTCCGCTAGTATACAATAAAGTTAAAAATCTAATTTTCAAATGAATGAAATTTTTTATGTTCAAGAAAAGCCTGTCAATGAGGAGAGTATTAAAAAGAATACCATTCTTATTATCCGTATCAACAAAACTTTCAGACAAATGATGAAGTTTGTATCACAATACAGAACCAAGATTTGTATGTCCTTCCATCTAAAAGTTTTTCCACTTTGGGGAACACTTAGCAAAATTATTGACGCAAATACAGGAGCAAGCAGTACTAATAATGTCAGCGGAATGCTTAAAATTAAATGCATGGCTTATTTCCTCGATGAAGTCCGTTACGCCCTCAATTCTACGGAAATCGACAGGTGTCGATTTACAGGTATAACCTCGACTATTAAAATTTTCTCTCAGTTGGGGAACAGGAAGTATCACTTTATCGCAATGCTGGATGGAGTGGCGGAGACAACATTCCTTCGGGAGGTCATTTTAGTTTTTCTGACCTATAAAAAGCTACTGTTAACATGAACTCATTCTATTGCTTGCTAATAATACTGATGACATGTATGTTAAAACTATTGCCAGTAAAACTCATAAAATTGCTATACATAACATAGGTTGGAAGATCCCCACATCGTTCCAAGCGACGCAAATGTCAAGCTTTCGTCAAACGGGGTCCACGATTCCTGTCCTTGCATTTTACATTAAATGGACAACTTATTACAAACAATTTGAGAAATGCAAAAGTATTTATCCCTATGAGGATTTGAATATTAAATATAATAAAAACCGTTTTGCTGTCTTGTATGATATGTATGCAAGATTTCAGAGAGTTACTACAATTGGGAGGCAAGAGCACTTTTATCTCCAAAGGAATTCATTGCGAAAGCGCCTTTGGTGGTTTTTAATCTTCCTCATCAAAATGAGACAGACAAATCGGGACCGATTGATGTTAAAGTTTCCACTGAGCTAACAACAGCAAGTGAGTTGAATACAAAAGTATATTGCCTTCTCAATCATGACCGACTTTTAGAAAACACACCACTGACTTGCCTCGTTCAACGTGTTGTGTAAAAATTTGAGAAGGATTTCTCATTCAAATTTTTAAATTTGTCGCAAGTAGACGTCCACGGAAACAATAATATGATGTTGCACAATAACACTTCCAACAGTAGCAGCAGCAGCACAACTACAATCAAACACCTTGTAATCATAATAAGTCATTTCATGAAAATGTATAAGGATCAAATTTTTCGTGAACACATGGAATATCTGGAGGAGTCGTTAAAATATTTTAATAAGAGGATGGCTGATACACCGCTGGTTCTGAATGCACATGGCCAACATTTCGCAAGTTGATTTTGGGCGCATAATAACGTCAGAAATGGTGTTGATACATGTGCCTGCCAATTTTTTGCAGTACGCTCATTTAAAATTATAAAAATGTATGTTAGCTTAGAACATCGCTTCTAATCTTTGTACTTGAAAAAAAAAAAATAATAATAATTATATTATACTCAAAAACAAAACTTATGCATTATTTTATTGGAAATGGTGAATGGGATTTGTTTTACAGATTTTATGGATGGAATGTGGCGCTACGTCCCTTGAATGTTGGAAGCCTGCATCTTTTTTTACCTTTCAAATGTGTGGGTATGTGGACATCGTACCCTTTTTCCCACAGCACTCACATGAGGGAGGGTGTTCCGTTTGATCTACGTCCCGCACAAATTCCACCCGCAATCGTTTGTATACAAACGAATGTAAGTGGAATTGTGTCTCGTCCCATTCTTTTCCTTGCGCCTTCCTAGTTTCTTCTCTCAGGACCAGATTTTTATAACGTACTTTTTTTTGTGTTTCCCATCCCTTTTTATGTTCTCGATCCAGACTTGTTTGAGATGGCCTGCCTCGTAACGGTCGACTGGGACGGGTGAGCGTCCTTCAGTGAGCCTTGATTGTGTGCGACCTTTTCAAGTGGGGTCGTAGACTCACAAAAATCAAAGACCAAACAGAATGCAAAGAGATTAACTATCTGTCATACAAAATTGGGGGCCAAGGCTCTGGTTCCGAAGCGTGTGTGCCTGACGCCGCGCCAAGCTAACTCAGCCAGTGGAGTTGGCAGTCACATGCCGACTACTGAAGACCGACCATACGTGGTAAAGAACCACATCCTGCTCGAGGTGACCCTGCTCTAGACTAAATATGGCGGATCTAGAGAGGAAAACTCGAAAAAACCCATAATCACCGGTGTTACCGTACCGTGCCTCTGTGATGAATGGCACTACGTTAGTGTGTCTTCTAACGGTGGCTTCCGGATACCTGGCACCTCCGGTCGTATAGTGCCCGATCCGGGGTATGAGGCTCTACCGGGGATACTTCCTTCCTCATTACTCGTGGGACCAATTTATGGAATCAAATGTAAAACCCCAAGAAACAGGGTGCTCTAGCAGCCCCAAATCGATTGAAATCGAACCCATCCGGGAGCCCGAAGATGCTATGGACATATGTTCACAAAGCTCTGGCACCGACAGCATCACCATGGAAGAGGAAGAAACTGCTCGCCTCCCCTAAGGATGACAAACCAATCGGATCGCACTATCGGGCGCCGCAAGGAAGAGGTTGCGCAGACACCTTGCGATCGGCGTACCCATGGAGGAGGCCAAAGGCTCGCCCAGAAGCCTATGGACCCTCCAAGGAAATGCCCAGCAGGAGTGGCGCTACCACCAACAAAAGAGGTAGATCGGCCAACACGACCCCAGAAGAGGCGTCGAAAAGAGGGCCATGTACAAAACCGCGGCACCTAGTGCGCAGACGAAGGCGATCCTGCAAATGTTTTGCCGGCCACGGAGGCTCCAGCAGCCACCACAACCGCAGCAGCGGATGGGCAGGCAACACAGGCGCAGTCGCCCCAAGTCGGTATCATGGCCTCTTACAGGGACGTTGCCAGCTCGGTGAAGATGGCTATACTCCTGCGGCCTACCCTGAGCATCTCCTCACGACGGAGCAACTGAATACCATTCAGTCCGCCATCCTATCGAGAGTGATGGCCCTGAGACACGGCTCTGTGAAGCCGCTGTTCTCTGGCTGTACCTTTCGACCAGGGTGGATGGTCGTAACATACGGGAATGCGGAGACTGCCGAGTGGCTATGCACTGAGGTGCCAAAGCTACGGCTGTGGAAGGACGCCCACATTAAGGTGGTCCCTGAGGCAGAGGCTCCACGTGCCGCTGTCTTCATTGGGTACTTTCCGCTTCCAAACGCGGAAATGAAGACGGACGAGATCCTGAAGCTCGTCGAGGGCCAGAACAGCGGCCTGCGAGTGGGAGACTGGTGCGTCTTCCACCGTGAGATGAGGCAGAACATGGCCATCATCACGATTGCGCTGGACCCAGTTTCGGCCAATCGACTAAAGTCGCTGACGTACCAACTGTCCTTTGCGTGGGGCACGGCTACACTTAAGCCAAAGGCCAGCGCGCAGCCAAAGACGCAGGCGGTGGCTCCTGCTCTCGCAGCGGAGAAGCCCACCTGCTCCAAGGCAACAAAGGGCACGGCTGCGACAACAACAAAGAATGCCGCTGATGGCACATCCCACGCAGGCACAGAGGCTAGCGGCACCATAGTTGCCCAAGAGCCCATGCCACTGAGGAAAATTATGCGCCCTCCCTGTACGGGCGCATCCCGCGGTACAGGGCGCATAAATAAGGGTGTGAGACGCACACCTGAGAGGAGGCCCTTCTGCGCACGAACCGAGGCCGGAAGATGGCGGCCAGGGGCCGCAAGAGGGCGGACTAATGTCCCGTCCTCCTCTCCCCACCTCCCCAACACCCGGAGACACCTCAGATGGCTCCAAGCGAACCTCCACCATGCAAAGGCCGCGTCTGACGTCCTATG
This sequence comes from Drosophila triauraria, assembly GCA_014170255.2. Classification (NCBI taxonomy): domain Eukaryota; kingdom Metazoa; phylum Arthropoda; class Insecta; order Diptera; family Drosophilidae; genus Drosophila; species Drosophila triauraria. The sequence goes on from JABJVT010000007.1 coordinate 6,975,434, forward strand.
AGAGGTTTGCTACGATGGACATAGCATTTATCCAGGAGCCATGGATAAATGCCGGACGTCCTGGGGCTTAGCACCCCATCTGGTAAGCTGCTATATGCAAACGGCCAACCTCGCCCTAGAGCGGCTTTGTTAATAAACAAAAATCTAACATTTGTTCCCTTTCACAGTTCATAACTGAGGACCTGGTGGCGGTCTGGGTTAAATACCCATTGCCCATGGCGAGCAGGAGGCAGTGCTGGCCTCTGCTTATCTACCCGGCGACTGACGATGTGCCTCCGGCGGCTACCTGTGCCCTGGTAGAGCACTGCCAGAGAAACCTTCTCCGGTGGATAATTGCTTGCGATGCCAATGCGCATCACACGGTCTGGGGAGCAGCAACATCAACAAAAGAGGTGACTACCTTCTTGAGTACATAATTAGTAATAACATAGGTTTACTAAATCAGGGCAGCGAGCCCACATTTATCAATGCAATTAGAGAGGAAGTCCTCGACCTTACTCTGTAGTCTGAATATGTTGTCCGCTGTCTCAAACTGGCACGTTGCGAATGCGATCACTATGTCAGTTCACCAGCACATCGGATTTGATATAGGAGGTGTTTTGGAATGTAGCATAGTTACTAGAAATCCCAAAACACAAACTGGGATCTTTTCTGTTTTGAACTTGAGCAATCCAGAGACTGCTCCACCCGTCCGATACTAACAATAGACGAGTTAGAGCGTGAGGCTACTGTGCTTCATACAAACATTGAATCAGCATATCACGTCAGCTGCGAACAAAAGTTCGTAAGATCAGTCGGGCTGTTCCCTGGTGGAACAAGAGCCTTGACGATCTTTAACAAGCTGCGCGAAGGCTCTTCAATAAGGCGAGAAAAGGGAAGGTCACTTAGGATTCCTACAAATCCGCCTTAATGCTGTATAACAAAGAGCTGAGACGGTCAAAACGGGCTACGTGGCGCCAACACCGCGGGCAGATTTCAACTCTCCCGGAAGCTGTCAGGCTACAAAAGCCCTCTCCAAGGACCACTCAAACGGCATCTGTACGCTGAAAAGCCAGATGGAACCCACACAAACAACCCAAAGGACACGAGTAGTCTACTCCTATCTACTCACTTTCCTGGGTGCGTGGCCATGGAGCAACCCATCTCAGAAAGTGAGGCACCAACCTACCTCTCTGGGATTGGAGAGTGCCCACAACTGCGCGTGGCTATTGTGGCAGACTCAATGGGGCTAAAAGAAGGGAACCCCCTATCTATCAGAACGTATTGGAAACATGCCCTTTAGACTGTTTCATCAAAATAGCGTACAATGGGCCATACAAAGTTTTAGCCCATACAAATCCCTGGACCAGATGGAATTTATCCATGCCTATTGCAGCGGGGACTGCACCAATTTGCACTCCCTTGGTCCGTCTATTCCGAGCTAGTCTCGTGCTTGGACACATACCAAGCAAATGGGCTAAAGTAAAGTTGTGTTTATTCCAAAGGTAGGGAAGAAAGATTCCCAACTGCCTAAATCTTATAGACCAATTAGTCTTAGCTCCTTCCTTCTTAAAACTATGGAAAAGATAATTGACCAGCAAATCAGGGAAGTGAACCTCAAGCATCATCCCTACATAAGTACCAATATGCGTACCAAACTGGTAAATCAACTGAGACTGCCATCCATTGCCTTACAAAAGTCATTGAAAGGCCATTGGCTCTTAACAAATAGCACTAGGTGCCTTTCTAGACATCTCAGGAGCTTTTGACAACACGTCATACGAGGCAATCCGTGCCTCTCTTGTACGTAAAAATGTCGCCACACCCATTATTAGGTGGATTCTGGAAATGCTCAAATCCAGAATCATAACTGTAGACCTAGGAGGAACCATGACCTCAATCACAGCCACAAGGGGGATGCCCTCAAGGGGAGTACTCTCCTCTCCTGTGGACTCTGGTCATAGACGAGCTACTATTTGAGCTCAACAGCCTAGGGTTCGCCACTCAGGGCTACGCTGACGATCTAGTCATCTATATAGTGGGCTGGCATGAGCAAACCATCTCGGACCGCATGCAGCAAGCCCTTAATATAGCCAATAGATGGTGTCAGGATAAAGGACTATCCATAAACCCGTCTAAAACGGTTCTAGTTCCATTTACCAGGAAAAGGTCTCTCTCCTGACAAGACCATCCCTAAATGGATCAACCATTGACTTTTCGGTTGAAGCTAACTACCTGGGAGTTATACTTGACTCCAAGCTCAACTGGAACTCACACCTTGAAAAGACCATTAACAAAGCCACTCGAGCATACTTTGCGTGCAATAGGCTTTCGGTAGAACATGGGGCCTGAGTCCCAAAATGATCTACTGGTCTTATAACACTGTGGTAAAACCGATCATAACCTATGCATCTCTTGCTTGGTGGACGAAATCTACCCAGAAGACAGCTGCGGCTACACTTGCAAAATACAGCGACTGGTCTGCATAGGCATCACTGGAGCCATCCGGACATGCCCCACTGCAGCACCGGAGTTATAACTGGCATTCCCCATCTACCCATCGCCCTGAAAAGGAGGCCTGCCTGGGGGCACTGCCTCAAAACATCACCGATATAAAAGTGGTGATCTAACTGGGCATCTACGGGTACTCGAACCCCTAATAAACGAACCCATTCTGCGTATAACTAACGAGCAGAAACCAAAACTTGTTTTCACAGAAACTTCTCTGTAGTCCTGTACACCAGACACGACTGGACAACAAAATCAATATCTCTGCTCAGTGGATCACAAACGTGGTACACTGATGGATCGAAATTGGAAAACGGCGACACCGGGGCTGGTATTTTCGGACCAAGGTTCAACAAATCCATAGCCATGGGAAAGTCCCCAACCATCTTCCAAGCAGAGATACACGCTATTGAAATCTGTGCTCGTGAATGCCTTCGCAGGAATATGCAAGGCGCACGAATTTACATCTTCTCTGACAGTCAGGCGGCGCTCATAGCGCTGAAATCTTTTATGATCACCTCCAGACTTGTAGATAACTGTTTCCAGCAGCTGAACGCCCTTGCCTCCAAAAACACCTTAACGGTGGGCTGGGTGCCAGGGCATGAAGGCCATATAGGAAACGAGGTGGCAGACTCCTAGCAAAACGTGGGGCGATGACACCACTAATCGGCCCTGAACCATTCTGTGGACTTTCGAAAGGACACAAAGGAACTGGTCAGGAAATGGGAGGAAAAGGAGATAAGTCGTCACTGGACCGACAGTGCAGGGCTGAGACAAAACAATTCCTCGTCCCCAGATGTCGCGATCCAAACGCATCATCAATCTTAAAAAGAGTGAGATTCGCACTCTAACAGGCTACATAACAGGTCACTGCAACCTAAGGTATCACCTTAAGAAATTAAAACTTTCAGAAATCGACACATGTAGATTCTGTGAGCTGGAGCCAGTAACATCAGAGCATGTTCTATGTGAATGCCCCTCACTAATCAGACGTCGACTTCAACAACTAGGAGGTGAACTTATACTTTAGAACTTTGGGAAGAGATAGACCTCGCCAAAGTGCTCTCTTTATCAAAAGCCTAGGAATAGAGGCTCTACCTTAATCCTACAGGCCGGCACAAAGACCTAACATCTGGTCACGGTGCAATAAGGCCCTAGTAATAATAATAATAATAATAATAATCATAAAATTTGACACTCGACTTCCCGTTAGACTTTGGGTAGCGTTTTCGTTGACACTTGTTCGTTTTTCCGTTAGACTTTGGGTAAGCGTTTTGTTGACACTTGTTCGTTTTTCCATTAGACTTTGGGTGAGCGTTTTCATTGACACTTGTTCGTTTTATCCCACAGCACTTACTTAAGGGAGGGTGAGTGTCTTTTAGTGAGCCTTGTATGTTTCGGTGAGCCTTGATCGTGCATGTGCGCGACCCTTTTAAGTGGCGATGGATGAGTGTTCTTTGTCGAGCCTTGTTCACGTTTGTGCGCGACCTTTTCAAGTGGGGGCAGGTGTGTGGGATCGCTCCTCGCACGCTCTTTCAAGTGGAGACGGGTGAGTGCGAGATCGTTCCCGCGGACGCACTTTCATGACACCTGTTACCTATTAAATTGAGGGCGTGTGAGTGTCCTTCGATGGGAAATGATCGTGCAGGATCAATTTGCATGCGCCCTTCTCAAGTGTCTCCTCGATCTCACCACTTATCTTTTGGGAACTAACCCTTATTAACTATAGTTTTATTGCTAAATCCCTTTAAAATTGACAGCTGACCTAATTAATTGCATTTTTATTACTTAAAACACTTAAAATTTGACAGGTGACCTAATTAAGCTAATTTATGACCCCATTAAGCGATATCAAAGGTCCCGAAAATCCGGTTTTGTACTACTAAATAGCAACCTCTTATATCTGAACAGCCCACGATGTGTAACGAACGTCGTTATCTCCCGGCTTGTATCGTCAAGCTCAACTGATGATAGGCGTTCTTTAGATTGAGCCGATAGAAGTATCTAGGGTTCTTCAGTTTGGTCATCAATGAGTCGAACGTCGGAAGAGGATAATTTTCCCGTTTTATGGCCTTATTTGCTCTGCTCATGTCCAAACACATAGGAATATCTCCACATTCTTTAAACACGATGACAACTGGGGATATCCAAGCACTCGGCCCAGTCACCGACTCTATAATATCAATTTTAGGGCTTCCTCTAGTTTTGTGTTTGCCTTGCGCTCCAGCGCCGTCGGGACTCGCCTTATGGGTTGTTTGACAGGCGCCACTGTTGGATCAATTGAAGGCCTGATCAGAATATCCTTCCTTTTGTGAACGCACCAATCTGCTCAACTCGATTTATGTATTACCATAGTTTTAAAACCTTGTACTGATTGTCTTCTGTTTTCTATGACGAAAACGTAGCTGTCATTTCGGGTCCCTCTTTACGCTTATCGGAGCCTTAAACACTCTCAATATTTTTAGATGTTGATCTGAAGCATACGAACGGAACTGGTTCGATGATTTAGTGCGCTTGCTGAAAATGGTTGCATAGTCCTCGACCAGTTTTGCCAATCTGCTTGACTGCATAGATTGTGTTTGGAACCAAAGTCGACAACCATTTTCATTGTGTTGCCGCCGACTTTGCATGGAATAATCTCGTCACTATCCCCTTGGTGGCTACTCGAAAACAGACAGTGCTAACTGTCTTTTCACCGTCGTGCACAGACTCACAATTAACCAGCCTGATGTGTGTCCGTACGCCGTGAGCGTTTCAACCAAGGCCCGTCCGCGTCGTGGTTGGCCGCTCTGATTTGGTCTTGCATTTCCGAGCGAGATGTCAATCCTGGAGTATTTCCTGCACGTTGCGCTTCTTGCTGGGCTATCTGAGCTGTTCTCCCGGTGTCCCTTTATTCCGCATCGACCACAATCTTGCAGCTTCGCGTCTTTTGATATGAATTGTGCTTTGTTGGCCAGCTGCACCCATCGTTTCTGTCTGCCTGTTAACCTGCTCTTCGATGTGACACATCTTTACAAACTCGTTTAACATATATTCGTTCTTCAAGAGCTTATTTTTAAGGTCACTCGGCGCCCAGATATCTATGATTTTGTCTTTGAGACAAATCTCCTCAAATTCTTTCTAGGTTTCGCCGAAAGAGCGAAAAAAAAGCATTAAAAAATTCGGTAAAGCCTTCGCCTTCCACAGGAACCATAGTCCGGAAAAGGTGCCTCTCGAAAACCGAGTTCCACTGATGAGAAAAATACTCGTTTAATTTCTCCACTAGAGGGTGAATAGTGTCATTATTGGCTTCCTCGAGCGCAGCCATGTCTCCCATTCATATCTCCACAAGGCCATGTCAAGTGCTTGAAATAGAAATGGTTTTGGATCTGCCATTTCAGTTTACTGAAATTCAAGAAAAATATATAACAATCAATAAGATGTTATTTTCCTATTCTTTTCAATAATAATAACACGAACTCGTTATTATCATTTGCTTCATTTTCGCCTCGTCATACTTTTACACACTCTCTTGCTATGCCTTTTGGCATTCTCTCTCTCTCTCTCTCTCTCTCTCTCTCTCTCTCTCTCATTTTACCACAACCTCTGTCGTTTGTTTTTCTTTTCGTGGTGGTTCCATCTTGCTTTACCCACCAATTCATTCGTGGCGTGCTCGAAATTTCTTTCCGTTTCCTTTATGCTTTCTCTTTTCTATTTAATCAGCTTGAAATTACATATATACATACCGCCGCACATCGCATGTACATTTCGCACATATATGTGCGTTGTGCGTGAGCCCAGTCAGACCCGGTCGCTTCCAGCAAGCACATTTCTATGCGTTCTTAGCGAGTGAAGAATGCATTCTCAATATGTTGCGGTCTTCCTTTCAGATTAATACGGGGTGAAACACGGAAACAACTATTCTTATTATTGTATGCTGCAACAGTTTTTTCGCAACATATAAACAAAGTATATTACACTTCGGCAATCTTCGGGTTTCGCTTCCAACTTTACTTTCTAAAATATGCGTTATATAACCCATCTGCAGCACACATCAATAACGGTTCTGTAGCAACGTATCTTTGATGCATTGATAACAGTTATATAAGAACACATCTGTAGCATACATAAAGAACCGTTTGGTGAGAATTTATAAATAACCATTTAAACAACAATAAAAAGATATTTAAACAAGAAGGAAAGCAAACTTCGGTAAACCGAAATTTGTATACCCTTGCAGTGTGCAATTGGATTATTGAAAATCGATTCATGTTGCTTACAGTTGAAAAAATATCTTAGTTTGTAAACATTTTACATCTTAGAATTTAACATTATACATGTAGAACTTTACATTTTACATGTAGAATTTTACATCTTCATTTAAATTGACCGATCGTTTCTATAGCAGCTATACGATATAGTTGTGTGATCTTAATGAAATTAAAACCGTAACTCTATAACCGTAAGAAACTGCTATATCTTGAATTTAATTGATACACGTTGAAAAACAAAGAAGTAAAAATTTGTTTTACATTAATTTCGCCATCATTCCTATGGCAGCTATAGGATATAGTGGTCCGATTTCGGCTGTTACGACATATATACTGCGTGCTAAAGAAATAAGACTATGCTGATAATTTTAGCCCAATAGCTCTAAAACTGAGAGACAAGTTTGCGTAGAAATGACAGACAGACAGACAGACGGACATGGCTAGATCGACTCGGCTGGTGATGTTGCTCAAGAATATATATACTTTATGGGGTCGAAGATGCCTCCTTCACTGCGTTGCAAATATCATGGCAAAGGTGTATTTTATTGCTGTTGACATATATATATTTTATATGTAGGTTAATTAAATAGTTCAATACATTTTTTATGTGATTAGCAATTATATTGAAAATAATAATATTGTTTTTGATGCAATAATTAATTAACGTTATACAAATATTACCTGGGAAACTACAATTATATATACTCACCATAAAACGCAAATATTATCATAAATAAAAATTATAATATTATGATCTATAAATAGACGAAATCTGAAATGATAAATATTATTGTTTTATATTTACGTATATTTACGTATATGTCAGGTGCTGACACATTTGCTGCTCCTCTTCTTGCATTTTGATGCTGCTGCGCAGTGAGTCGCGGTCAACTACGAGCAATTTTCTGTTTCAGATCCCAGAGCAAACTGAAACTTGGCTTCCCTCTGCCCGCTTCTCACGGCACGCGCCATGCAGTCTGCCTTGTCCAATTGCCTATCCCTTTTCCTCTTTCGCTCTCTCATTTGCAATTCCCTCGGTCCTCCTCTCTCTCTCAGAGGCAACCAACACTTGACCGCGCCACACTCGGCTGAGACGACCCTCTATCTCGTTCTCAATCCTCGCTCTCAGCAATTATGCAAGTAAAAGGAACCACAGATAACCTGATGCTTAGTTTCTTTTGTTCTATATTGTTTCTCTTTCTTACATTTACAGTTTCATTTACATTTTGTTTCTCCTTATACATCTCCGACACGGCCATTCTGACTTTCACACGTCCTCGTGTTCGTACTGTAACACTAGGTTGGTATCATTCTTGCTTTATTTCTCTTTTCATCTTTTCTTCTCTCAACATCATTCTTAGCCAAACAAATAGTCTACACACAAAACTTTATAAATTGCGTCATCAAATGTCGGTTTCGCAGGCTATCTCGCCTTTTCACATCATACAGTGAGTCAGTCAAACTTGCCATACCAGTCAACCGCGCCACACGCCATGACAGAACACCTGGTTCTACACTTGTGCCTTCGACTTGACCTGGTATAACTCTCTCAGTAGCTCGTACTCTTCTGCGCAAACCCGCCCAGAAGCTATCCTCGTTATCAAACCACAGTTACAGGACGAGTGTCTTTTTCACCACTGTCACTTTTCTCAATAGTCTCATCAGAGATCTGCTCGTCCGGCAGCCTTCTCAGACTCTCGTGTGAATACTTATAAGTTCGCTTGCTAGTTAACGATTTTAACAGGTATCGATCACCTTCCAACAACTCGGCAACCACAAAGGTCCTTTGAACTTAGGATCCAATTTGGTCTGATGCCGCTCTTCACTTCTAAGCAAGACATGATCCCCAACCCTGTGTTTTACAATCTTGGCCTTATTTTTATCAACTCAATTCTTTTCATATTTCGCATTAATTTCAATATTTTCTTTGGCCTGAGCCCTCGCTTGCTTACAATCTATTTTAGTTTCTTCATTTATTGGCAATAAGCCCATTGGCCTGGCCTCTCTTCCAATCAATAATTCTAATGGGCTATACTTTGTCACCCTGTTTGTTGTACAATTCATGGCTAACTGTACCTCACTAAGTGCATCCTGCCAGGAACGTTCACCTATCTCTACCGCTGTCAACATATTCTTCATCGTGCTCATGACTCTTTCAACCTGTCCATTGGCCCTACTTGCACCTGCTGCTATCAAATGTAATTCTATTTTATGCATTGAACAGAACTCACGAAATTTTCCACAAACCTGCTATGACCTGCTATGATACGGTTAGGTACCCCAAAAAGTGACATTGTTGATTTTACAGCCTTAATACAGTTTTCTGCATCTAGATACAAAGTATGATATAAGTGAACAAATTTAGTAAATGCGTCTATTTGTACTATGACATATTCCTTGGTATCATTTTACCACTCAGCTTTCCACTAATGTCAATGTGCACAGTATGCCAAGGTATCTCAACTTTCGGAATTGGATGCAATTCTATTTGAATTTTCCTGATGAAGGCTTTGCTAGTTTGCATGTAATGCAGTTGTCTGCAAATTTTCGCATACTTGGACATGTGCTCGAACCAATACTGCTCATAAACCTTGTCTAACGTTTTCTGCCACCCCAAATGCATGATTGCTTCATGGACATGATTTACTACAGACCACCTAAAGGCTCTTGGGATTACAGGTAGACAGCGTGTTTTTCCATTTCTCTGAATTTTCCGATATAGAATTCCTGCTCTTAACTCATACGTCTTCGCTAAACTCTCCTGCAACTCTCCATCATTCAACTGGGCTACAATTTCCCTTAAGCACGAATCACGCTGCTGCTCAGCTACAAGCCAGTTGTCTGTCACCTCTGTCAGGTCGATGCGAACTTCGGGTACCCAATTTGTTGTCTCACATTCAGTGACAATCGGATTTCTGGATAAAGTCCACGTGCGCCATACGGCTTCCATTGCGGTACTCTACAGTGAAATCAAATGATTGTAAATATGCCCACCAACGGTGTACTCTCGGTGTTAGTTCTACTTTAGTACGACTTGCTTTCAATGAATTACAATCTGTAAATATTACAAACTTTCGACCGTGGAGGTAATGGCGGAAACTTTTACAGCGTTGTATACTGCGAGGGTCTCTAGTTCGTAAGAATGATACCTCGATTCTGGGGGCGATGTACACTTGCTAAAGTAATCGACCACTCTAGGCTTACCGTCTATCTTGTGCATGAGAATGGCACCATAGCCACTTGCACTTGCATCTGTATGCAGCTCTATGGGATATTGTGGATCAAAGATAATTAAAACCGATGATCTTTTGACGTATTTCTTCATTCTCAGCTTTCCAAACGAAACTACTAATTTTGGAAGTCAACTTATATAACGGTTTCATCTGTTCAGAGAAATGTGGGACAAATTTACGGAAGTACGACGGTCCTATAAATTGTCTCAATTGTAGAAACATTCTTTGGTTGAGGTAGCCCAGCCAGAGCTTCTATTTTTCGCGGATTTGGTTCAATACTACCGTCCTTGACCAAGTAGCCAAGATATTCTATTTCAGTTTTCAGAAAAGAGCATTTTTTATATTAAATGAAAATCCTGCTTCCGATAGAGCCTTTAGCACGACTGTCAGTCTCTCAAATGCTTCCTCTTTTGACCTCGCTACTATCACTACATCATCCATGTAAACAATTGCATAGGAGTACGCCAGATCACCTATTGCTCGCGCTATAGCTCGCTGAAAAATCGAAGAGGCGTTCTTCAGCCCAAATGGCATAGATAGAAACTCGTACTGGTCCTCTGGGGTTACAAAAGCGGTTCGCTCTATAGATCCTGCATCTATTGGAATCTGATAAAACCCACTAGCCATATCTAAGCAAGAGAAGTATTTACCCCACGCAGTCTGTTTACTTGATCTGATATTAGAGGCAAAGGATATATGTCAGCCACTGTATTTGCATTTAGCTCTCTATAATCTATGCACAAACGATCACTGCCATCTTTCTTCTTAACTAACAAAATTGGACTCATGAATGGAGAATTACTTGGCCTTATTACATTTGCCGCCAACATTTCTTTGATTTTATCTCTAACTAATTCTTTTTCATCTACGCCAATTCGATATGGGCGTCTCTGCACAGTCTTGTTGGCATCTAATAAACGAATTTCTAATTCTCCAGTCGTGACACGTCTGCTCGGTATTCCAATAATAAAATGTTCAGTGTATAGATCAAGAATGTTCTTCAATTTAAACTTATCATTATCACTTAAATCATAATTTTCATCAAATAGCTTATCATAATTTGTAATAGTTTCATCAGATTTTGAATTAATTTGTTTAGTCTTTAAAATATTAAATTTATCAGCATCCATCGTTATGCCAAAGCCAAGTGCCGAGATCTCACGACCAATCATTATGTCATGTATCAAATGCTCGTCCCTAACTACATTAAACATGATTTCCAAATTAAATTGACAAATTTGTATGGTGGACAGTATTTGTAAATTACAGTGTTCAGTATTTGCACCAATTCCTTTTAGAATGACTAAATTATTAAATCTTTTCGGCAAATTTGTCTGCTAAGTTTGCCTTTATTAGGAGCACTCGGCACCCGAGTCGAAGAAGAATGGAAAGGCCTCACCAAATTGATATAAAATTCCTTTGGGCTCCAACACTGTACAGACATCTACTCGCTTCTCGTTCATACTGCTACTCGATGCTGCTGTTCCTTCATACATGCGGATGCAATATGACCGACGATTCCACATTTGAAGCAAGTCACTCCAGTCCTGTCTCGTCCCGCCAGTGGTTTTCCAAACGGTTGATTTGGTTTTGATTGTTCTGCCTTCCTCTTACGGCATTCGCAAGAAATTCCGGAAATTCCAGAGTAATGGCACTTCATTGGTGTGTGTTTTATCGATGATATCATTCGATGCTTCCATCAGAGCTCGCCATTCACTATCACGCTGGGCCTGAGCCGATCCACTTCTGATGTCAGGTGCTGAGTCGTTTGCTGCTCTTCTTCTTGCATTTGATGCTGATGCGCAGTGAGTCGCGGTCTACTACGAGCAATTTTCTGTTTCAGATCCCAGAGCAAACTGAACTTGGCTTCCTCTGCCTTCTCACGGCACGCGCCATGCAGTCTGCCTTGTCCAATTGCCCATCCCTTTTCCTCTTTCGCTCTCTCATTTGCAATTCCTTTGGTCCTCCTCTCTCTCTCAGAGGCAACCAACACTGACCGCGCCACACTCGCCTGAGACGACACTCTCTCTCGTTCTCAATCCTCGCTCTCAGCAATTATGCAAGTAAAAGGAACCACAGATAACCTGATGCTTAGTTTCTTTTGTTCTATATTTCTCTTTCTTACATTTACAGTTTCATTTACATTTTGTTTCTCCTATACATCTCCGACATATACATACCAGATCTGAAATAAAAGTAATACATTATTTTTTATTAAGGCAATAGCTAACCTTATGTTGTTAATATATCGGAAACTGAAATGAATTACCTTATTTATTCTATATATATAAAATGGAGCCCAAAAATGTGTCGTAAAAACTACTGGAGAAAGGCTGGGCCGATTTGGTTCAAATTTTGTTCAGTTGTAGGTAACTAACAGGAGAAGGTCAGAACGTAATAAAATTTTTAGAAAATCCTCCAGGGTAATGGTAAAAACAGATAATTAAAATATCAAATTATATAAAACAGTAGTGTATCGAAATATATGTCAAAGTAAAACAAATCGTTTCAATATTATTCGGTTTCTTATTCGTTTTATCAGACGTCCGGATTTGTTTAATTTCTTCCTGTGATTTGTAGGAATAATGCCTGCTATAAGACGGCCAAACATTGGACGACGTACATGTCGAGCAACATATAGTCGGAATGTCCATGAAAGTCAAACGCAAGACGAACGTGCAGAAAGAAATGAATCGAGACGAACCCGTTTAGCACAGATTCGCTCTACACAAAGAGTACCAAGAACAGACTTGAATCGCGCTGCATTTGCATACAATTTCTCAACGTCCTACAAAGACCATAGCTGCGTTGTTATCGGTTCATTGTCTGTGGTGTGTCAGCACTGCAATGCACTGAAGTTTCGATTGAAGCTCCGGCTTATGCTGCGCAGGTGGCAAGGTAAAATTGCCGGGTTTGACTCATCCACCAGAGCCATTGTTTTCGCTTCTATATGGAAATACAAGCAAATCAAACCATTTCCTGTTGCACGCACAAAATATAACGGATGTTTTCAAATGACGTCATTTGGAGCAGAGGTTGTTCAACAACCAGGCTACAATGCGAGTTATAAGGTAATAGCGTCACTCTTTTATCAACATGAACAACTATAATTTTTCACAAAATTGCATCACAAAATTCAGATTCAAGGGCAAATTCACCATCGAGCGGGCGCTTTGTTACCACCACCAAACAAAGATCATAAATTCCTTCAGATCTATTTCGTTGGTGATTCGGCAGTTGAACTTAATCAGCGTTGTGCAATTTTCACTGCAACTAAACGTGAAATAATACAACAATTGCAAAATCTTCTTCATGAGTGTAATGAATTGGTCAGATTGTTCAAAACAGCTTTGGATACAATGCATTCTGACGACCACAAGATCATTATCAGAGCAGATAAAGACCAGCAGGAAGCCATTCAAGACAATTCAATGCGCCCACTATCAATGAAGTCGCAGTGGTGATTGTTGGCGAGAATGTGGAATCACGCGATATTGTTCTCAAGCGTCGGGATGATGGACAATTGCAACGCGTTTATGAGACTCATCGGTCATATGATGCACTTCAATATCCGTTGATGTTCTGTCGTGGAGAAGATGGCTATCACTTCAACATAAAGATGGTCAATCCAACGACAGGTTTGTTTAAACACTTCTTTTCATTCAGCACGTATATTCGAATTCATATTACAGGAGAAGAAACGAATAAGAAAGTCAGCTCAATGAATTTTTATGCATATCGATTGATGATTCGACTAGATGTTGACAATCATCTGTTGAGATACCGCCGTTTGTTTCAGCAGTACTGTGTCGAATTTGTTGCACCAAGGACATACATCCAGCGATCGACATGACATCACTGCACGAGTATTCAAGCTAAAGGTAAAATTCTTATGGATTACATGGTTAAGCAGAAGGTTTTTGGCGTAGTTCGTTGTTGGATGTACTCGGTTGAATGGCAGAAGGGTGGCTTACCACATGAGCACAGTTTGCTTTGGATGTTCGACAAGATCCGACCAGAACATATTGATTCGATTATTTCTGCCGAAATACCAGATCCAGAAACTGATCCGGAGTCCACAACCCAGAATCACCATGCATGAAAATCGGAAATTGCACAAAACGATTTCCCCGTCCGTTGGTGGCTGAAACAATCAGTGGAAACGATGGATATCCATTGTAAAGGCGTCGTTCTCCAGATGACAACGGCAGATGGATCGAAATGATGGTAAAAATAACAAAGTCATCGTCGATAACCGCTGGATCGTTCCATATTGTCCGCTTTTGTCGAAAACGTTTTCAACGCACTGCAATGTTGAGTACTGCAACTCTATAAAATCAATCAAATACATTTGCAAATATGTGAACAAAGGGAGCGACATGGCGGTGTTTGGCATTGCTGATCCGAATGCAAACGACGAGGTGTCGAAATTTAAACTGGACGTTACGTAAGTTGTAACGAGGCCATTTGGCGTCTGTTTTCATTTCCGATTCATGAACGTCATCCGACGGTCGTACACTTATCTGTTCACTTGGAAACGGCCAGCGTGTCTACTTTACGGACGCGAATGCAGCGCAAAGAGCAGAACGGCCACCAGCGACAACGTTGACAAATTTCTTTCTACATGCGAAAGCGATCCGTTCACAAGGACTTTACTCTATTCGGAAATGCCACGCTATTATACATGGAACGCTGCATCGAAAGTTTCAACGCCGAAAAAGAGGCGATGCTGTTGATGGTTTCGCTGATATCTATTCGACTGATGCTCTCGGACGAATATACACAGTTCATCCACGCCAAGACGAATGCTTTTATATTCGCTTGCTTTTGGTGAACATAAGAGGCCCTACATCCTTCGAGTCCCTGCGTACTGTGGATGGTGTGCTGTGCGCCACTTTTCGGGAGGCTTGCCAACGATTAAATTTGCTTGAAAAGACACACATTGGGACTCAACGCTCGCTGATGCCACTGTTTCTCTTTCTGGATCAAATCAAATTCGTGCATTATTTGCAATAATCATAGCCACATGTCATCCGTCGAACCCGACCGCACTGTGGGAAAAGTACAAGGACGATATGGTGACGACATTTTAATAGACGTTCGCAGGACAACTATGAATTTCAGTCTTGCCATTAACGGAGAAATGCACAACGAAGCTTTAATACGGATCGAAGACATGTGTATGCTCATGTGCGGCAGTCTACTGACGACATTGGGAATGCCAACGCCACATCGTTCAGTGCACGATGCTTTCAATCGCGAATTTCAATGGGAGCAACACTATAACCAAGATAACTTGGCCGAAAGAGTCCGAACCAATGTGCCGTTTTGAATGCCGAGCAGAAGAACGTGTATGATTCGATAATGAAGGTTGTTGACGATGGATCGGGAGGCTGATACTTTCTCGATGCTCCTGGTGGGACAGGCAAGACATTTGTCATTTCGTTGATTCTGGCAACGATTCGATTAAGATCTCAAATTGCGTTGGCTGTTGCATCATCTGGCATTGCTGCCACGTTGTGGGAAGGCGGTCGAACTGCACATTCCGCTTTGAAGCTGCCCATGAATCTTCTCACGGTTGACAAGCCAACATGCACAATAAGCAAGAATTCGGCGACAGCGAAATTGATGCGAGAATGCAAAATCATCATTTGGGATGAATGCACGATGGCGCATAAGCAAGCTTTGGAGGCAGTTGACCGAACGATGAAAGATTTACGCGGTGATTCGAAACTATTTGGTGGGTCTTTGATATTGCTGTCCGGAGATTTTCGTCAAACGCTTCCCGTCATCCCGAAATCTACGGCTGCCGATGAAATTAATGCATGCCTTAAATCGTCTTCATTGTGGAGATATGTCAAAAGCTGAAATTAACCACGAACATGAGAGTCACATTGCAGAATGACCCGTCCGCTGCTGAATTCTCGAGACAACTGCTGGTACTTGGCAATGGCGAAATTCCTGTTGATGTTTCGACTGGATCAATATCGTTTCCGGCAAATTTTGCGTGTTCACATCGTCAAAGGAGGAACTCATTAACAAAGTGTTCCCCGACATTGCGCAAAATTATAAAAATATCGACTGTATTAGTGAACGGGCAATACTAGCAGCGAAGAACAAGGACGTAGATAATTTGAATTACATTATTCAAAATCAAATCGATGGAGAACTGCATTCAAACAGATCCGTTGACAGCGTGACCGACGAGGATGATGCGACGAACTATCCGACAGAATTTTTGAACTCGCTAGATGTGCCAGGAACTCCACCGCATAATTTGCAACTGAAGGTGGGATCAATTATTATAATGCTGCGGAATCTAAATCATCCGAAATTGTGCAACGGTACGCGGTTGTCCGTCAAGAAACTGATTAATAACGTGATTCAGGCGACGATCATCAAGGGAACATTTAAAGGAGAGGTAGTCCTTATACCACGAATTCCGATTATTCCAACTGATCTACCATTCCAATTCAAGAGGATTCAGTTCCCCGTCCGATTGGCATTTGCGATGACAATCAACAAATTGCAAGGCCAATCGTTAGAAGTCTGCGGGATAAATCTAGAATTTCCTGTATTTCGCACGGCCAGCTGTACGTTGCATGTTCGCGTGTTGGTAAGCCGTCTTCATTGTTTGTTTTGCGCCGGAAAATAAAACAAAAACATAGTATATCATATCGCTCTATACTAAATAAAGAAATGCAGTGTTTGACTATTACCCTGGGGCTATATAATGGCGTCGAATTAGGGCGAGACAAAGTTCGCCGGGTCCGCTAGTCTATATATATAAAATGGATTGCTGTTCGTTAGTCTTGCTAAAGCTCGAGAATGGCTGGACCGATTTGGCTAGTTTTGCTCTTGAATTATTCGTGGAAGTCCAGGGAAGGTTTAAAAGTAAAAAAAATATGAGTATGCAGCCAATAGCCATTTTCAACAGCCATTTTCTTTTCACATACATAACTAAAACGGCTGCTTTGATATTATTGTCAGGTAATTTTCGTCAAACATTTTCTGTCGTTTGTATAAATGGTGAGTCTAGAACTGTTAAAGTTTACTATATATATGTGCGCGTACTTTCCTTATTTTCTCAAGACCAAGACGAGCAAATATAGGAAGGCGAACGGGTACTACAAATGGGGTATTACAAAGACGATCACGGAGTGCAGATGAAGGTAATGCACGAAATAGATCTGTTGACCCCGTACCTGTAGTGAATCACGAATACGTCGTGCTGTTTTGGCTGAAATGATTAATGTACGGATACATTGAAATGATGGACGCAATATGTCCGCGACTCTTTCGCGATACATTCGCGATACTTTCCCGATACTTCCGCGATACTTCCGCGATACTTCCGCAATACTTTCGTGATACTTCCACGACTCTTCCGCGATTCTTCTGCGATACTTCCGCGATATTTCCGCGATATTTCCGCGATACTTCCGCGATACTTCCCCGACTCTTCCGCAATACTTTCGCGATACTTTCGCTATACTTCCGCGATGCTTCTGCGATACTTTCGCAATACTTTCGCGATACTTCCGCGATACTTCCGCGATTCTTCCGTGATTCTTCCGCGATACTTCCGCGATATTTCCGCGATCCTTCCGCGATACTTCCGCGATTTTTCCACGATACTTCCGCGACTCTTCCGCGATTCTTCCGCGATACTTCCGCGTATTTCAGCGATACTTCCGCGATTCTTCCGCGATGCTTCCGCGATACTTCCGCGCTCCTCCGCGATACTTCCAGGATTCTTCCGGGATTCTTCCGCGATACTTCCACGACTCTTCCGCGATACTTCCGCGACTCTTCCGCGACTCTTTCGGGATACTTCCGGGATTCTTCCACGATACTTCCGCGATACTTCCGCGATTCTTCCGGGGTTCGTCCACGATACTTCCACGACTTCCGCGATTCTTCCGCGAATCTTCCGCGACTCTTTCGGGATACTTTCGCGATACTTCCGCGATACTTCCGCGATTCTTCCGCGATGCTTCCGGGATACTTCTGCGCTCCTCCGCGATACTTCCGGGATTCTTCCGCGATACTTCCAAGACTCTTCCTCGATACTTCCGCGATACTTCCGCGATACTTCCGCGATTCTTCCGGTGTTCGTCCACTTCCACGACTCTTCCGCGATACTTCCGCGACTCTTCCGCGATACTTTCGCGATACTTTCGCGATACTTTCGCTATACTTCCGCGATTCTTCCGCGATGCTTCCGCGATACTTCCGCGCTCCTCCGCAACTTCTGGGATTCTTCCGCGATACTTCCGCGATACTTCCGCGATTCTTCCGCGATGCTTCCGCGATACTTCTGCGCTCCGCGATACTTCCGGATTCTTCAGCGATACTTCCAAGACTCTTCCTCGATACTTCCGCGATACTTCCGCGATACTTCCGCGATTCTTCCGGTGTTCGTCCACTTCCACGACTCTTCCGCGATACTTCCACGACTCTTCCGCGACTCTTTCGGGATACTTTCGCGATACTTCCACGATACTTCCGCGATTCTTCCGCGATACTTCCGCGCCTCCGCGATACTTCCGGGATTCTTCCGCGATACTTCCAGGACTCTTCCGCGATACTTCCGCGATACTTCCGCGATTCTTCCGGGGTTCGTCCACGATACTTCCACGACTCTTCCGCGATTCTTCCGCGACTCTTCCGCGACTCTTTCGGATACTTTCGCGATACTTCCACGACTCTTCCACGATACTTCCACGACTCTTCCGCGATTCTTCCGCGATACTTCCGCGACTCTTCCGCGATACTTCCGCGCTCCTCCGCGATACTTCCGCGATTTTCCGGGATTCTTCCGCGATTTTCCGGGATTCTTCCACGACTCTTCCGCGATTCTTCCGCGACTTCCGCGACTCTTTCGGATACTTTCGCGATTCTTCCGCGATACTTCCGCGATTCTTCCGCGATACTTCCGCGACTCTTCCGCGATACTTCCGCGCTCCTCCGCGATACTTCCGGGATTCTTCCGCGATACTTCCACGACTCTTCCGCGATACTTCCGCGACTCCTCCGCGATACTTCCGCGATTTTTCCGGGATTCTTCCGGGATTCTTCCACGATACTTTCACGACTCTTCCGCGATTTTCCGCGACTCTTCCGCGACTCTTTCGCGATACTTTCGCGATACTTCCGCGATACTTCCCTACTCTTCGAGATACTTCCGCGATTCTTCCGCTATGCTTCCGCGATACTTCCGCGCTCCTCCGCGATACTTCCGGGATTCTTCCGGGATTCTTCCACGATACTTCCACGACTCTTCCGCGATTCTTCGCGACTCTTCCGCGACTCTTTCGCGATACTTTCGCGATACTTCCGCGATACTTCCCTACTCTTCCGAGATACTTCCGCGATGCTTCCGCGATACTTCCGCGCTCCTCCGCGATACTTCGGGATTCTTCCGGGATTCTTCCACGATACTTCCACGACTCTTCCGCGATTCGATACTTTCGCGATACTTCCGCGATACTTCCCCTCTTCCGAGATACTTCCGCAATATTTCCGCGATACTTCCCGACTCTTCCGCAATACTTTCGCGATACTTTCGCTACTTCCGCGATACTTCCGCGATACTTCCGCAATACTTTCGTGATACTTCAGCGATACTTCCGCGATGCTTCCGCGATACTTCTGCGCTCCTCCGCGATACTTCCGGTATTCTTCCGGGATATTTCCACGATACTTCCACGACTCTTCCGCGATTCTTCCGCGACTCTTCCGCGACTCTTTCGCGATACTTTCCGCAATACTTCCGCGATACTTCCGCAATACTTTCGTGATACTTTCGCGATACTTCCGCGATACTTCCGCGATACTTCCGCGATTCTTCCCCCGACTCTCCGCAATGGTTTCGCGATACTTTCATATTCCGCGATACTTCCGCGATACTTCCGCAATACTTTCGTGATACTTCCGCGATACTTCCGCGATACTTCCGCGATACTTCCGCGATTCTTCCGCGATGCTTCCGCTACTTCCGGATTCTTCCGGGATTCTTCCGGATTCTTCCGGATTCTTCCACGATACTTCCACGACTCTTCCGCGATTCTTCCTCGACTTCCGCGACTCTTTCGCGATACTTTCGCAATACTTCCGCGATACTTCCGCAATACTTTCGTGATACTTCCGCGATATTTCCGCGACTCTTCCGCGACTCTTCCGCGATACTTCCGCGATATTTCCGAGATACTTCCGCGATACTTCCGCTATACTTCCGCGTATTTCAGCGATACTTCCGCGATTCTTCCGCGATGCTTCCGCGATACTTCCGCGCTCCTCCGCGATACTTCCGCGATACTTCCGGGATTCTTCCGATTCCGCGATACTTCCACGACTCTTCCGCGATACTTCCGCGACTCTTCCGCGATACTTCCGCGCTCCTCCGCGATACTTCCGCGATTCTTCCGTGATTCTTCCGCGATACTTCCACGACTCTTCCGCGGTTCTTCCGCGACTCTTCCGCGACTCTTCGCGATACTTTCGCGATACTTCCGCGATACTTCCTCTTCCGAGATACTTCCGCGATATTTCCGCGATACTTCCGCGATACTTCCGCGATACTTCCGACTCTTCCGCAATACTTTCGCGATACTTTCGCGATACTTTCGCGATACTTTCGCGATACTTTCGCGATACTTTCCGCGATACTTCCGCGATACTTCCGCGATACTTCCGCTATACTTTCGCGATACTTCCGCGATTCTTCCGCGATTCTTCCGCGATACTTCCGCGATATTTCCGCGATACTTCCCCGACTCTTTCGCAATACTTTCGCGATACTTTCGCGTTACTTCCGCGATACTTCCCCGACTCTTCCGCGATACTTCCGCGATTTTTCCGCGATACTTCCGCGACTCTTCCGCGATTCTTCTGCGATACTTCCGCGTATTTCAGCGATATTTTCGCGATTCTTCCGCGATGCTTCCGCGATACTTCCGCGCTCCTCCGCGATACTTCCGGATTCTTCCGGAATTCTTCCGCGATACTTCCACGACTCTTCCGCGATACTTCCGCGACTCTTCCGCGACTCTTTCGCTATACTTTCGCAATACTTCCGCGATACTTCCGCACTACTTCCGCGATACTTCCGCGATACTTCCGCAACTTTCGTTATACTTCCGCGATTCTTCCGCGATTCTTCCGCGATACTTCCGCGATATTTCCGCGATACTTCCCCGACTCCTCCGCAATACTTTCGCGATACTTTCGCGATACTTCCGCGATACTTCACCGACTCTTCCGCGATACTTCCGCGATTTTCCGCGATACTTCCGCGACTCTTCCGCGATTCTTCCGCGACTCTTTTACTTTCGCGATACTTCCGCGACACTTCCGCGATACTTCCGCAATACTTCCGCGATACTTCCGCGATACTTCCGCAATACTTTCGTTATACTTCCGCGATACTTCCGCGATTCTTCCGCGATTCTTCCGCGATTCTTCCGCGATACTTCCGCGATATTTCCGCGATACTTCCCCGACTCTTCCGCAATACTTTCGCGATACTTTCGCGATACTTCCGCGATACTTCACCGACTCTTCCGCGATACTTCCGCGATTTTTCCGCGATACTTCCGCGACTCTTCCGCGATTCTTCCGCGACTCTTTCGGGATACTTTCGCAATACTTCCGCGATACTTCCGCGATACTTCCGCAATACTTCCGCGATACTTCCGCAATACTTTCGTGATACTTCCGCGATACTTCCGCGATTCTTCCGCGATTCTTCCGCGATACTTCCGCGATATTTCCGCGATACTTCCCCGACTCTTTCGCAATACTTTCGCGATACTTCCGCGATACTTCCGCGACACTTCCGCGATTCTTCCGCGATACTTTCACTATACTTTCGCGATTCTTCCGAGATACTTCCGCAATACTTTCGTGATACTTCAGCGATACTTCACCGACTCTTCCGCGATACTTCCGCGATTTTTCCGCGATACTTCCGCGACTCTTCCGCGATTCTTCCGGGATTCTTCCGCGATACTTCCACGACTCTTCCGCGATACTTCCGCGACTCGTCCGCGATACTTCCGCGTTACTTCCGCGATACTTCCGCGATACTTCCGCGATTCTTCCGGGATTCTTCCACGATACTTCCGCAATACTTTCGTGATACTTCCGCGACATTTCCGCGATACTTTCGTGATACTTCCGCGATACTTCCGCGACTCTTCCGCGATTCTTCCGCGATACTTCCGCGATATTTCCGCGATACTTTCACTATACTGTCGTGATATTTCCGCGATATTTCCGCGATACTTTCGTGATACTACCGCGATACTTCCGCGACTCTTCCGCGATTCTTCCGCGATACTTCCGCGATATTTCCGCGATATTTCCGCGATACTTTCACTATACTTTCGTGATACTTCCGCGATACTTCCGCGATACTTCCGCAATACTTTCGTGATACTTCACCGATTTTCCGCGATGCTTCCGCGATACTTCCGCGCTCCTGCGCGATACTTCCAGGATTCTTCCGCGATTCTTCCGCGATACTTCCACGACTCTTCCGGGATTCTTCCGCGATACTTCCGCGTATTTCAGCGATACTTCCGCAATACTTTCGTGATACTTCCGCGATATTTCCGCGATACTTTCGTGATACTTCCACGATTCTTCCGCGATACTCTTCCGCAATACTTTCGCGATACTTCCGCGATACTTCCGCAATACTTTCGTGATACTTCCGCGATATTTCCGCGATACTTTCGTGATACTTCCGCGATACTTCCGCGACTCTTCCGCGATTCTTCCGCGATACTTCCGCGATATTTCCGCGATACTTTCACTATACTTTCGCGATACTTCCGCGATACTTTCGCAATACTTTCGTGATACTTCAGCGATACTTCCGCGACTCTTCCGCGATTCTACCGCGATACTTCCGCAAAATTTCCGCGATACTTCCGCGTAGGCTTAGATGCCTGGCATACAGTACATGAACTGTCTGCCTTGTGTCGCCGCAACTAGAACATGAACCAGTTGGACTAAGGATGGTGCATATGAGGGTCTGAAGACTCAGCGACAGCTTCTGTTGAATGCAGGGAAATGAGTAAAGCTTGCGTTGTGGTCAAATCAATTACTGATTTTATTGAGGAAACTTAACGGTATTTATAGCTAAACAAAGTATAAAGAATATGCTTATGTCAACAAAATTGTGTGTAGAAGAAATGTGGGTTACTGTGTATTATGATCTATGCAGAAATGGGAAACGGTGCCCAATTCGACTTCTTCACGTCAGCATAATATGCATTCGCGCTCGACCTGATGATCGCTACTTTGTTATTGCATATACATATTGCTGAGACTGAACATTCTCCCGGCCGTTGAACAGGTGTTCAACCATCGCTAATGTTGAAAGCAAAACTGCGTGGGGCAGGTTCCAGTGACGACTGCTCAGCATTTTCCTGAGGCTTGGAGGTTCGTTGTCGTGGCTTCCATTTGCTGTATTGCCGTCGTAGAATAAATGCAATGCTTACTATAATTGATATTGCTAAGGCCACATAGGCAGCTACTTGATGGTGCTGCACAGTGCTGAAGTGATTTTTCCATGTTGTATCCTTCAGTTTGGCCAGTCTTTGTTGTAGGACATCTAATTCGTCTAGTTCGAATGCCTGTTCAACGGCCGAAGAAGCTTCAGCTTCTTCCTGTGTTGGGATTTCTTCCGGCATTGTTACTTCTACAATGGAGCTGCGAGGACGTTTGGTGGCTTCTTCTTTTAGAAGCGGAGCAAGCCGAGTAACTGCGCGTTTGAATATTCCAGAGGCGGTTTTAACGTCTACTACCCGGACGTGGTTGTCCTTGCCAGGATAGGTCTTTACTATCCTTCCCATTGGCCAGCTCATCACCGGCACGTTGTCTTCCTTTACAAGAACTAGTAGTCCTTCTTCGACATTCTGCGACATGGTCTTCCATTTGTTGCGCATTTGAAGTTCTTGTAGATACTCCATGGACCACTGATTCCAGAACGCTTGCTTTAGTCTGGATACTAATTCCCATCTTTTCACCAATGTTTTTCCGGGTGAGGCGAGGTTCACATCAGGAGGAGCGGTCAATGGCTCACCAATCAGAAAATGCCCTGGAGTTAGAGCTGATGTATCAGTCGGATCTGATGACATTGGGGTAAGCGGCCGAATTGAGGATTGCTTCAACTTCAATGATCACAGTGTTGAGCTCCTCAAATGTTAACGACGACGTGGCTGTGACTGATACCAGCAGTCGTTTTGCTGATTTTACCGCGGCTTCCCAAAGGCCGCCAAATGATGGCGCTCGGGGCGGTATGAACTTGAATTCCACCTGCGATTTGTTGCAATGGTGGATAATTTGGCCTGGGCCTTATCCGAGAAGATCGCTTCTTCTAAAGTTTTTAATTGATTATTGGCGCCGACGAAATTGGTTGCGTTATCGCAGTGAATGGTCTGGCATTTTCCGCGTCGACTCAAAAATCGTCGAAGAGCGGCTAAGAATGCATCCGTCGTCAAATCACTCACTAGTTCCAGATGCACTGCCTTTGTGGCGAAACAGCAGAACACTGCTATATAGGCCTTGTCGGGTCTTTTCCCACGGATCTTGTGATGAATCCAAATGGGCCCGCAGTAATCAACACCAGAGTTAAAAGAATGGCCGCGCCTGTGTTACTCGGTCCGCTGGAAGGTTGCCCATAATTTGTTTCATTAATTTGGGTCGTGCCTTTGTACAATTGACACAGCAGTGTATAATGCTTCTTGCCATTGTTTTATCATTGACAATCCAGTACTGCTGTCTGGCAATGGCTCGTAGTGATTGCGCTCCACAATGCATGTTCTCTTCATGCATCTCTCGCAATAGCATCCGCACAATCGGATCATTGTAAGGAAGCAGGATTTGGTGCTTCGCATTATATGGTAGTTGAGATTCCTCTAATCTACCTCCGACTCTGATAAGTCCGTCCTTCCCTAGTATAGGGATAATGAGATGATCGAGCTCTTTTGTCCACAATCTCGTGGTTAAGAAGCTGTTTGTATTCAGCAGCGAAATCAATCTGCTGAATGGTGCGGAAGATGATAAACCTTGCACGACTCAACTCACCGACACATAATGTGGTTGTAGTGGCTTTATTCCTTTTGTTACAGAATCTCATCATGTATGCTACAATACGTTTATGAAAGGAGTTGCTATGGTTACAGTTGTAGAGTTCTCCTCCAATCTGATCTCGACATGTTGGCAGGCTTACTTGTTTTGACCGTCGTTCCAAATCGCTGGGAACAATGGTTGGTACTTTGGCCCACTTGTCACAGGAACCGTGTAGAAAGAGCGGTCCATATAGCCAGAGGTTATGTTCCGCTAATTTGCTGGCGGCCATTCCTCTTGATAGTACGTCTGCCGGGTTATTTCCTGATGAGACATGACGCCATTGCGATCGGTCAGATACAGCTTGGATTTTGCGATCCGATTTGCAACGAACGTGTGGTATGTTGATGCTGATGCGTTTATCCAGGACAGAACCACAGTTGAGTCAGTCCAAAATACCCAGATGCCTTCTCACTAGTCAGGCGTAAATCCTTCCTCACTCTGTGAGTCAGTTCAGCGCCCAATACTGCAGCGCATAGTTCTAGACGAGGTAACGTTTCTTTTGCTGCTGGTGCCACTCTTGATTTGGAGCACAGGAGCCGGACCGACACTTGATTATTTTTGTAAGTGGCTCGTATATATACTGCCGCTCCGTACGCTCGCTCTGACGCATCGACGAACGTGTGTACTTCTTGAGTGATTGGCACCTTTCCATCAAAGATATGCCTCGGGATTTGCATAGTATTTAAAGCTTGCAAATCAGAGCGATAATTCTTCCAATTATCCTGAAGGTGGGGTGGGAGCTCATCGTCCCAACCCAGGTTTAGTCCCCACAGAGTTTGCATAAATATTTTTGCCTTCACTACAACAGGGGCAAATAGTCCTAGTGGGTCGAATATCTGTGCAGATTCAGAACTTACGACTCGTTTGGTGATAGTTGAAGCTTCGCTTTTTTGGGATCGCCCACATAGTTGATCCTTTTGATCTTCACACTGTAGTGTTTCAGTGTTTCGTCTAGCTTGACATTGTTGACAATGTCTTCCTTAGGAACTTCTGTTAAAACTTGTTCGTTATTTGAGCACCATTTTCGGAGCTTGAATCCGGATGGCAACAATATTTGGTTTAATTCTCGTTGAATTTGGACTGCTTCCGGAATACTGTCTGCTCCAGTGAGACAGTCGTCGACGTAGAAATCATGCTTTAACACGGATGATCCAAGCGGTAGTTTATTCTTGACCTTCTCGGCCAAATAATCCAAGCATTTTGTAGCTAGGAATGGGGCTGACGTTGTACCGTAACTGACGGTTTTGAGTCGGTAATATTTAAGGTCGTCAGATGGATTCTTTCTCCAGACGATTAATTGATGAAATTGATCATCAGGGTGCATCCACACTTGCCGATACATTTTTCTATGTCTGCTGTGAACACATATTTGTGAGTGGGAAAGCGTATCAAGATTGCAAACAGCTCGCTCTGGACAGTGGGTCCAGCATGCAATATATCATTCAAAGATTTGTTGCTTGTAGTTTTACAGGAAGCATCAAATACTACCCGTAGTTTTGTTGTGCTGCTTTCAGGTTTAAGCACACAGTGGTGTGGGATAAAGTAGTGATCCGCTGGTATGTTTGAGGGATGCACTTGTTTCATATGTCCAAGTCCTTCATAATCTTCCATAAAGTCCACGTACCCTTTCCAGATTTCAGGTGAAGTTCTTCGCTCCAGTGCCAGGAATCTGTTTGTTGCAGTTCTTTGTGATGCCCCCAGGGCTGAAGATTGTTCAGAAAATGGAGTTTGACAATAAATTTCCCATCAGCTGCAACTTGGAGATTTCCACAAAATGTTTTTCGCAATGAGCCTCCATCGGCGATCGATGTTTTCTTCAGTTTCTAGAGTTTCTAAAGTCCAGAAGCGTTCCAACAGCGTATCAATTTCTACATCTGTAGCGGCAGCTGCACAAATTGCAGCAGAGTTTTGCTCCGCCGAAACTTTTCCGGCCACAATCCATCCAAGTTTTGTATTTTGAAGAATTGGGCCTCCTGGCTTTAATAGAGTCTGGTTTGGTAGAAGCAATGAATAATAGTGCTCGGCTCCGATAAGCATGTCAATCTTTCCTGGCTTGTCGAAGTTTGGATCAGCTAGGCAATGTTGCTCGGGACTTGTAGATTTGTAGAATTTAACTGATGAGACGGTTGATCAGCTATGATGTGTGGTAACACAAAAGCTTCAACTTGTTGAGTAAAGTCATTATGCATCGATTTCATCAGCACACCGACTCTTCCGCGATACTTCCGCGATTTTCCGCGAAACTTCCGCGACTCTTCCGCGATTCTTCCGGGATTCTTCCGCGATACTTCCACGACTCTTCCGCGATTCTTCCGCGACTCTTCGCGACTCTTTCGGGATACTTTCGCGATACTTCCGCGATACTTCCGCAATACTTTCGTGATACTTCCGCGATATTTCCGCGATACTTTCGTGATACTTCCGCGATACTTCCGCGACTCTTCCGCGATTCTTCCGCGATACTTCCGCGATATTTCCGCGATACTTTCACTATACTTTCGTGATACTTCCGCGATATTTCCGCGATACTTTCGTGATACTTCAGCGATACTTCCGCGATTCTTCCGCGATACTTCCGCGATATTTCCGCGATACTTTCACTATACTTTCGTGATACTTTCGCGATATTTCCGCGATACTTTCGTGATACTTCAGCGATACTTCCGCGACTCTTCCGCGATTCTTCCGCGATACTTTCGCGATATTTCATGATACTTTCGCGATACTTCCGCGATACTTCCGCGATGACTCTTCCGCGATTCTTCCGCGATACTTCCGCGATATTTCCGCGATACTTTCACTATACTTTCGCGATACTTCCGCGATACTCTTCCGCGATACTTCCGCGATACTTCCGCGATACTTCCGCGATTCTTCCGGATTTCCACGATACTTCCACGACTCTTCCGCGATTCTTCCGCGACTCTTTCGCGACTCTTTCGGGATACTTTCGCAATACTTCCGCGATATCCACGACTCTTCCGCGATACTTCCGCGATACTTCCGCGATACTTCCGCGATACTTCCGCGATTCTTCCGATTCTTCCGCGATACTTCCGCGATATTTCCGCGATACTTCCCCGACTTTCCGCAATACTTTCGCGATACTTTCGCGATACTTCCGCGATACTTCACCGACTCTTCCGCGATACTTCCGCGATTTTTCCGCGATACTTCCGCGACTTCCGCGATTCTTCCGCGACTCTTTCGGATACTTTCGCAATACTTCCGCGATACTTCCGCGATACTTTCCGCAATACTTCCGCGATACTTCCGCGATACTTCCGCAATACTTTCGCGATACTTCCGCGATACTTCCGCGATTCTTCCGCGATTCTTCCGCGATTCTTCCGCGATACTTCCGCGATATTTCCGCGATACTTCCCCGACTCTTCCGCAATACTTTCGCGATACTTTCGCGATACTTCCGCGATACTTCACCGACTCTTCCGCGATACTTCCGCGATTTTCCGCGATACTTCCGCGACTCTTCCGCGATTCTTCCGCGACTCTTTCGGGATACTTTCGCAATACTTCCGCGATACTTCCGCGATACTTCCGCAATACTTCCGCGATACTTCCGCGATACTTCCGCAATACTTTCGTGATACTTCCGCGATACTTCCGCGATTCTTCCGCGATTCTTCCGCGATACTTCCGCGATATTTCCGCGATACTTCGACTCTTTCGCAATACTTTCGCGATACTTCCGCGATACTTCCGCGACACTTCCGCGATTCTTCCGCGATACTTTCACTATACTTTCGCGATTCTTCCGAGATACTTCCGCAATACTTTCGTGATACTTCAGCGATACTTCACCGACTCTTCCGCGATACTTCCGCGATTTTTCCGCGATACTTCCGCGACTCTTCCGCGATTCTTCCGATTCTTCCGCGATACTTCCACGACTCTTCCGCGATACTTCCGCGACTCGTCCGCGATACTTCCGCGTTACTTCCGCGATACTTCCGCGATACTTCCGCGATTCTTCCGGGATTCTTCCACGATACTTCCACGATACTTCCGCAATACTTTCGTGATACTTCCGCGACATTTCCGCGATACTTTCGCGTGATACTTCCGCGATACTTCCGCGACTCTTCCGCGATTCTTCCGCGATACTTCCGCGATATTTCCGCGATACTTTCACTATACTGTCGTGATACTTCCGCGATATTTCCGCGATACTTTCGTGATACTACCGCGATACTTCCGCGATACTTCCGCAATACTTTCGTGATACTTCCGCGACTTCCGCGATATTTCCGCGATACTTCCCCGACTCTTCCGCAATACTTTCGCGATACTTTCGCGATACTTCCGCGATACTTCACCGACTCTTCCGCGATACTTCCGCGATTTTTCCGCGATACTTCCGCGACTCTTCCGCGATTCTTCCGCGACTTTCGGATACTTTCGCAATACTTCCGCGATACTTCCGCGATACTTCCGCAATACTTCCGCGATACTTCCGCGATACTTCCGCAATACTTTCGTTATACTTCCGCGATACTTCCGCGATTCTTCCGCGATTCTTCCGCGATTCTTCCGCGATACTTCCGCGATATTTCCGCGATACTTCCCGACTCTTCCGCAATACTTTCGCGATACTTTCGCGATACTTCCGCGATACTTCACCGACTCTTCCGCGATACTTCCGCGATTTTTCCGCGATACTTCCGCGACTCTTCCGCGATTCTTCCGCGACTCTTTCGGGATACTTTCGCAATACTTCCGCGATACTTCCGCGATATCTACTTCCGCGATACTTCCGCGATACTTCCGCAATACTTTCGTGATACTTCCGCGATACTTCCGCGATTCTTCCGCGATTCTTCCGCGATACTTCCGCGATTTCCGCGATACTTCCCCGACTCTTTCGCAATACTTTCGCGATACTTCCGCGATACTTCCGCGACACTTCCGCGATTCTTCCGCGATACTTTCACTATACTTTCGCGATTCTTCCGAGATACTTCCGCAATACTTTCGCGATACTTCAGCGATACTTCACCGACTCTTCCGCGATACTTCCGCGATTTTCCGCGATACTTCCGCGACTCTTCCGCGATTCTTCCGGATTCTTCCGCGATACTTCCACGACTCTTCCGCGATACTTCCGCGACTCGTCCGCGATACTTCCGCGATACTTCCGCGATACTTCCGCGATACTTCGCGACTTCCGGGATTCTTCCACGATACTTCCGCGATACTTCCGCAATACTTTCGTGATACTTCCGCGACATTTCCGCGATACTTTCGTGATACTTCGCGATACTTCCGCGACTCTTCCGCGATTCCGCGATTCTTCCGCGATACTTCCGCGATATTTCTTCGTGATACTTCCGCGATTTCCGCGATACTTTCGTGATACTACCGCGATACTTCCGCGACTCTTCCGCGATTCTTCCGCGATTTCCGCGATATTTCCGCGATACTTTCACTATACTCGTGATACTTCCGCGATACTTCCGCGATACTTCCGCAATACTTTCGTGATACTTCACCGATTTTTCCGCGATGCTTCATGATACTTCCGCGCTCCTGCGCGATAATTCTTCCGCGATTCTTCCGCGATACTTCCACGACTCTTCCGGGATTCTTCCGCGATACTTCCGCGTATTTCAGCGATACTTCCGCAATACTTTCGTGATACTTCCTCGATATTTCCGCGATACTTTCGTGATATCACGATTCTTCCGCGATACTTCCCGACTCTTCCGCAATACTTTCGCGATACTTCCGCGATACTTCCGCAATACTTTCGTGATATCCGCGATATTTCCGCGATACTTTCGTGATTTCCGCGATACTTCCGCGACTCTTCCGCGATTCTTCCGCGATACTTCCGCGATATTTCCGCGATACTTTCACTTTCGTGATACTTCCGATATTTCCGCGATACTTTCGTGATACTTCCGCGATACTTCCGCGATTCTTCCGCGATTTTCCGCGATATTCCGCGATATTTTCGATATTTTCGATACTTTCGCGATATTTCCGCGATATTTCCGCGATACTTTCGTGATACTTCAGCGATACTTCCGCGACTTCTTCCGCGATACTTCGCGATATTTCCGCGATACTTTCACTATACTTTCGCGATACTTCCGCGATACTTCCGCGACTCTTCCGCGATTCTTCCGCGATACTTCCGCGATATTTCCGCGATACTTTCTTTCGCGATTCTTCCGCGATACTTCCGCGATACTTCCCGCGATACTTCCGCGATTCTTCCGGGATTCTTCCGCGATACTTCCACGACTCTTCCGCGATTCTTCCGCGACTCTTCGCGACTCTTTCGGATACTTTCGCAATACTTCGCGATACTTCCACGACTCTTCCGCGATACTTCCGCGATACTTCCGCGATACTTCCGCGATACTTCCGCGATTCTTCCGATTCTTCCGCGATACTTCCGCGATATTTCCGCGATACTTCCCGACTCTTCCGCAATACTTTCGCGATACTTTCGCGATACTTCCGCGATACTTCACCGACTCTTCCGCGATACTTCCGCGATTTTCCGCGATACTTCCGCGACTCTTCCGCGATTCCGCGACTCTTTCGATACTTCGCAATATCCGCGATACTTCCGATACTTCCGCAATACTTCCGCGATACTTCCGCGATACCCGCAATACTTTCGTTATACTTCCGCGATACTTCCGCGATTCTTCCGCGATTCTTCCGCGATTCTTCCGCGATACTTCCGCGATATTTCCGCGATACTTCCCGACTCTTCCGCAATACTTTCGCGATACTTTCGCGATACTTCCGCGATACTTCACCGACTCTTCCGCGATACTTCCGCGATTTTTCCGCGATACTTCCGCGACTCTTCCGCGATTCTTCCGGACGCGACTTCGGGATACTTTCGCAATACTTCCGCGATATCATGATATTTCCGCAATACTTCCGCGATACTTCCGCGATACTTCCGCATATTTTCGTGATACTTCCGCGATACTTCCGCGATTCTTCCGCGATTCTTCCATGATACTTCCGCGATATTTCCGATACTTCCCGACTCTTTCGCAATACTTTCGCGATATTTCCGCGATACTTCCGCGATACTTCCGCGATTCTTCCGCGATACTTTCACCATACTTTCGCGATTCTTCCGAGATACTTCCGCAATACTTTCGTGATACTTCAGCGATATTTCACCGACTCTTCCGCGATACTTCGATTTTCCGCGATACTTCCGCGACTCTTCCGCGATTCTTCCGGGATTCTTCCGCGATACTTCCACGACTCTTCCGCGATACTTCCGCGACTCTCGTCCGCGATACTTCCGCCATTTCATGATTTCCGCGATACTTGATTCCGGATTCTTCACGATACTTCCGCGATACTTCCGCAATACTTTCGTGATACTTCCGCGACATTTCGCGATACTTTCGTGATACTTCCCGCGATACTTCCGCGACTCTTCCGCGATTCTTCCGCGATACTTCCGCGATATTTCCGCGATACTTTCACTATACTGTCGTGATACTTCCGCGATATTTCCGCGATACTTTCGTGATACTACCGCGATACTTCCGCAAGCGATACTTCCGCAATACTTTCGTGATACTTCCGCGATACTTCCGCGATATTTCCGCGATAATTTCCCCGACTCTTCCGCAATACTTTCGCGATACTTTCGCGATACTTCCGCGATACTTCACCGACTCTTCCGCGATACTTCCGCGATTTTTCCGCGATACTTCCGCGACTCTTCCGCGATTCTTCCGCGACTCTTTCGATACTTTTCGTACTTCCATGATACTTCCGCGATACTTCCGCAATATTTCCGCGATACTTCCGCAATACTTTCGTTATACTTCCGCGATACTTCCGCGATTCTTCCGCGGATTCCCGCGATTCTTCCGCGATACTTCCGCGATATTTCCGCGATACTTCCCGACTCTTCCGCAATACTTTCGCGATACTTTCGCGATACTTCCGCGATACTTCACTGACTTTTCCGCGATACTTCCGCGATTTCCGCGATACTTCCATGACTCTTCCGCGATTCTTCCGCGACTCTTTTCGGGATACTTTGCAATATTTCCGCATTTCCGCGATTTTGCATATTTCGCGATACTTCCGCGATACTGCACGCTTTTCGTGATATTTCCGCGATACTTCCGCGATTCTTCCGCGATTCTTCCGCGATACTTCCGCGATATTTCCGCGATACTTCCCCGACTTTTCGCGGTAATACTTTTCATGATACTTCCGCGATACTTCCGCGATAATTTCCGCGATTCTTCCGATACTTTCACTATACTTTCGCGATTCTTCCGAGATATTTCCGCAATACTTTCGCGATACTTCAGCGATACTTCACCGACTCTTCCGCGATACTTCCGCGATTTTTCCGCGATACTTCCGCGACTCTTCCGCGATTCTTCCGGATTCTTCCGTCATGACTTTTCCGCGATATGACTCGTCCGATACTTCCGCGTTACTTCCGATGCTTCCGCGATACTTCCGCGATTCTTCCGGATTCTTCCACGATACTTCCACGATACTTCCGCAATACTTTCGTGATACTTCCGCGACATTTCGCGATACTTTCGTGATACTTCCGCGATTTCCGCGACTCTTCCGCGATTCTTCCGCGATACTTCCGCGATATTTCCGCGATACTTTCACTATACTGTCGTGATACCCGCGATATTTCCGCGATACTTTCGTGATACTACCGCGATACTTCCGCGACTCTTTCCGCGATTCTTCCGCGATACTTCCGCGATATTTCCGCGATACTTTCACTATAATTTCGTGATACTTCCGCGATACTTCCGCGATACTTCCGCCACTTTCGTGATACTTCACTGATTTTTCCGCGATGCTTCCGCGATACTTCCGCGCTCCTGCGCGATACTTCCAGGATTCTTCCGCGATTCTTCCGCGATTTCCACGACTCTTCCGATTCTTCCGCGATACTTCCGCGTATTTCAGCGATACTTCCGCAATACTTTCGTGATACTCATGATATTTCCGCGATACTTTCGTGATATCCACGATTCTTCCGCGATTTCCCGACTCTTCCGCAATACTTTCGCGATACTTCCGCGATACTTCCGCAATACTTTCGTGATACTTCCGCGATATTTCCGCGATATTTCGTGATACTTCCGCGATACTTCCGCGACTCTTCCGCGATTCTTCCGCGATACTTCCGCGATATTTCCGCGATACTTTCACTCATACTTTCGCGATACTTCCGCGATACTTTCGCACACTTTCGTGATACTTCAGCGATACTTCCGCGACTCTTCCGCGATTCTACCGCGATACTTCCGCAAAATTTCCGCGATACTTCCGCGTAGGCGATGCCTGGCATACAGCATACATGAACTGTCTGTCTTGTGTCGCCGCAACGAACATGAACCAGTTGGACTATGATGGTGCATATGAGGGTCTGAAGACTCAGCGACAGCTTCTGTTGAATGCAGGGAAATGAGTAAGCTTGCGTTGTGGTCAAACCAATTACTGATTTTATTGAGGAAACTTAACGGTATTTATAGCTAAACAAAGTATAAAGAATATGCTTATGTCAACAAAATTGCGTGTGTAGAAGAAATGTGGGTTACTGTGTATTATGATCTATGCAGAAATGGGAAACGGTGCCCAATTCGACTTCTTCACGTCAGCATAATATGCATTCGCGCTCGACCTGATGATCGCTACTTTTGTTATTGCATATACATATTGCTGAGACTGAACATTCTCCCGGCTGAACAGGTGTTCAACCATCGCTAATCGTTGAGCAAAACTGCGTGGGCAGGTTCCAGTGACGACTGCTCAGCATTTTCCTGAGGCTTGAGGTTCGTTGTCGTGGCTTCCATTTGCTGTATTGCCGTCGTAGAATAAATGCAATGCTTACTATAATTGATATTGCTAAGGTACACATAGGCAGCTACTTGATGGTGCTGCACAGTGCTGAAGTGATTTTTCCATGTTGTATCCTTCAGTTTGGCCAGTCTTGTTGTAGGACATCTAATTCGTCTAGTTCGGATGCCTGTTCAACGGCCGAAGAAGCTTCAGCTTCTTCCTCTGTGCTGGGATTTCTTCCGGCATTGTTACTTCTACAATGGAGCTGCGAGGGACGTTTGGTGGCTTCTTCTTTAGAAGCGGAGCAAGCCGAGTAACTGCGCGTTTGAATATTCCAGAGGCGGTTTTAACGTCTACTACCCGGACGTGGTTGTCCTTGCCAGGATAGGTCTTTACTATCCTTCCCATTGGCCAGCTCATCACCGGCACGTTGTCTTCCTTTACAAGAACTAGTAGTCCTTCTTCGACATTCTGCGACATGGTCTTCCATTTGTTGCGCATTTGAAGTTCTTGTAGATACTCCATGGACCACTGATTCCAGAACGCTTGCTTTAGTCTGGATACTAATTCCCATCTTTTCACCAATGTTTTTCCGGGTGAGGCGAGGTTCACATCAGGAGGAGCGGTCAATGGCTCACCAATCAGAAAATGCCCTGGAGTTAGAGCTGATGTATCAGTCGGATCTGATGACATTGGGGTAGCGGCCGTGAATTGAGGATTGCTTCAACTTCAATGATCACAGTGTTGAGCTCCTCAAATGTTAACGACGACGTGGCTGTGACTGATACCAGCAGTCGTTTTGCTG
Organism: Drosophila triauraria; assembly: GCA_014170255.2. Lineage (NCBI taxonomy): Eukaryota > Metazoa > Arthropoda > Insecta > Diptera > Drosophilidae > Drosophila > Drosophila triauraria. The sequence continues at coordinate 7,011,190 of JABJVT010000007.1, forward strand.
ATTTTACCGCGGCTTCCCAAAGGCCGCCAAATGATGGCGCTCGGGGCGGTATGAACTTGAATTCCACCTGCGATTTGTTGCAATGGTGGATAATTTGGGCCTGGGCCTTATCCGAGAAGATCGCTTCTAAAGTTTTTAATTGATTATTGGCGCCGACGAAATTGGTTGCGTTATCGCAGTGAATGGTCTGGCATTTTCCGCGTCGACTCAAAATCGTCGAAGAGCGGCTAAGAATGCATCCGTCGTCAAATCACTCACTAGTTCCAGATGCACTGCCTTTGTGGCGAAACAGCAGAACACTGCTATATAGGCCTTGTCGGGTCTTTTCCACGGATCTTGTGATGAATCCAAATGGGCCCGCAGTAATCAACACCAGAGTTAAAGAATGGCCGCGCCTGTGTTACTCGGTCCGCTGGAAGGTTGCCCATAATTTGTTTCATTAATTTGGGTCGTGCCTTTGTACAATTGACACAGCAGTGTATAATGCTTCTTGCCATTGTTTTATCATTGACAATCCAGTACTGCTGTCTGGCAATGGCTCGTAGTGATTGCGCTCCACAATGCATGTTCTCTTCATGCATCTCGCAATAGCATCCGCACAATCGGATCATTGTAAGGAAGCAGGATTTGGTGCTTGCATTATATGGTAGTTGAGATTCCTCTAATCTACCTCCGACTCTGATAAGTCCGTCCTTCCCTAGTATAGGGATAATGAGATGATCGAGCCTCTTTTGTCCACAATCTCGTGGTTAAGAAGTTGTTTGTATTCAGCAGAAATCAATCTGCTGAATGGTGCGGAAGATGATAAACCTTGCACGACTCAACTCACCGACACATAATGTGGTTGTAGTGGCTTTATTCCTTTGTTACAGAATCTCATCATGTATACAATACGTTGCAGTTTATGAAAGGAGTTGCTATGGTTACAGTTGTAGAGTTCTCCTCCAATCTGATCTCGACATGTTGGCAGGCTTACTTGTTTTGACCGTCGTTCCAAATCGCTGGGAACAATGGTTGGTACTTTGGCCCACTTGTCACAGGAACCGTGTAGAAAGAGCGGTCCATATAGCCAGAGGTTATGTTCCGCTAATTTGCTGGCGGCCATTCCTCTTGATAGTACGTCTGCCGGGTTATTTCCTGATGAGACATGACGCCATTGCGATCGGTCAGATACAGCTTGGATTTTGCGATCCGATTTGCAACGAACGTGTGGTATGTTGATGCTGATGCGTTTATCCAGGACAGAACCACAGTTGAGTCAGTCCAAAATACCCAGATGCCTTCTCACTAGTCAGGCGTAATCCTTCCTCACTCTGTGAGTCAGTTCAGCGCCCAATACTGCAGCGCATAGTTCTAGACGAGGTAACGTTTTTTGCTGCTGGTGCCACTCTTGATTTGGGAGCACAGGAGCCGGACCGACACTTGATTATTTTTGTAAGTGGCTCGTATATGTACTGCTCGCCCGCACGCCTCGCCTGACGCATCGACGAACGTGTGTACTTCTTGAGTGATTGGCACCTTTCCATCAAAGATATGCCTCGGGATTTGCATAGTATTTAAAGCTTGCAAATCAGAGCGATAATTCTTCCAATTATCCTGAAGGTGGGGTGGAGCTCATCGTCCCAACCCAGGTTTAGTCCCCACAGAGTTTGCATAAATATTTTTGCCTTCACTACAACAGGGCAAATAGTCCTAGTGGGTCGAATATCTGTGCAGATTCAGAACTTACGACTCGTTTGGTGATAGTTGAAGCTTCGCTTTTGGGATCGCCCACATAGTTGATCCTTTGATCTTCACACTGTAGTGTTTCAGTGTTTCGTCTAGCTTGACATTGTTGACAATGTCTTCCTTAGGAACTTCTGTTAAAACTTGTTCGTTATTTCCGAGCACCATTTTCGGAGCTTGAATCCGGATGGCAACAATATTTGGTTTAATTCTCGTTGAATTTGGACTGCTTCCGGAATACTGTCTGCTCCAGTGAGACAGTCGTCGACGTAGAAATCATGCTTTAACACGGATGATCCAAGCGGTAGTTTATTCTTGACCTTCTCGGCCAAATAATCCAAGCATTTTGTAGCTAGGAATGGGGCTGACGTTGTACCGTAAGTGACGGTTTTGAGTCGGTAATATTTAAGGTCGTCAGATGGATTCTTTCTCCAGACGATTAATTGATGAAATTGATCATCAGGGCATCCACACTTGCCGATACATTTTTCTATGTCTGCTGTGAACACATATTTGTGAGTGGAAAGCGTAGCAAGATTGCAACAGCTCGCTCTGGACAGTGGGTCCAGCATGCAATATATCATTCAAAGATTTGTTGCTTGTAGTTTTACAGGAAGCATCAAATACTACCCGTAGTTTTGTTGTGCTGCTTTCAGGTTTAAGCACACAGTGGTGTGGGATAAAGTAGTGATCCGCTGGTATGTTTGAGGGATGCACTTGTTTCATATGTCCAAGTCCTTCATAATCTTCCATAAAGTCCACGTACCCTTCCAGATTTCAGGTGAAGTTCTTCGCCCAGTGCCAGGAATCTGTTTGTTGCAGTTCTTTTTGTGATGCCCCAGGGCTGAAGATTGTTCAGAAAATGGAGTTTGACAATAAATTTCCCATCAGCTGCAACTTGGAGATTTCCCACAAAATGTTTTTCGCAATGAGCCTCCATCGGCGATCGATGTTTTTCTTCAGTTTCTAGAGTTTCTAAAGTCCAGAAGCGTTCCAACAGCGTATCAATTTCTACATCTGTAGCGGCAGCTGCACAAATTGCAGCAGAGTTTTGCTCCGCCGAGAACTTTTCCGGCCACAATCCATCCAAGTTTTGTATTTTGAAGAATTGGGCCTCCTGGCTTTAGTAGAGTCTGGTTTGGTAGAAGCAATGAATAATAGTGCTCGGCTCCGATAAGCATGTCAATCTTTCCTGGCTTGTCGAAGTTTGGATCAGCTAGGGCAATGTTGCTCGGGACTTGTAGATTTGTAGAATTTAACTGATGAGACGGTTGATCAGCTATGATGGTAACACAAAGCTTCAACTTGTTGAGTAAAGTCATTATGCATCGATTTCATCAGCACACCGACTCTTCCGCGATACTTCCGCGATTTTTCCGCGAAACTTCCGCGACTCTTCCCCATGATTCTTCCGGATTCTTCCGCGATACTTCCACGACTCTTCCGCGATTCTTCCGACTCTTTCGCGACTCTTTCGGGATACTGCGATACTTCCGCGATACTTCCGCAATACTTTCGTGATATCCGCGATATTTCCGCGATACTTTCGTGATATCATGATACTTCCGACTCTTCCGCGATTCTTCCGCGATACTTCCGCGATATTTCCGCGATACTTTCACTATACTCGTGATATTCTCCGCGATATTTCCGCGATACTTTCGCGATACTTCAGCGATACTTCCGCGACTCTTCCGCGATTCTTCCGCGATACTTCCGCGATATTTCCGCGATACTTTCACTATACTTTCGTGATACTTTCGCGATATTTCCATGATACTTTCGTGATACTTCAGCGATACTTCCGCGACTCTTCCGCGATTCTTCCGCGATACTTTCGCGATATTTCCATGATACTTTCACTATACTTTCGCGATACTTCCGCGATACTTCCGCGACTCTTCCGCGATTCTTCCGCGATACTTCCGCGATATTTCCGCGATATTTCACTATACTTTCGCGATACTTCCCGCGATACTTCATGACTCTTCCGCTATACTTCCGCGATACTTCCGCGATACTTCCGCGATTCTTCCGATTCTTCCACGATACTTCCACACGATTCTTCGCGATTCTTCCGCGACTCTTTCATGACTCCGGATTTCACTTCCCGCGATACTTCACGACTCTTCCACTTCAGCGATACTCCGCGATACTTCCGATACTTCCGCGATACTTCCATGATTCTTCCGGGATTCTTCACGATACTCACGACTCTTCCGCGATTCTTCCGCGACTCTTTCGACTCTTCCGGATTCTTCCGCGATACTTCCGCAAAAATTTCCGCGATACTTCCGCGTAGGCTTAGATGCCTGGCATACAGTACATGAACTGTTCGTCTTGTGTCGCCGCAACTAGAACATGAACCCAGTTGGACTAAGGATGTGCATATGAGGGCCTGAAGACTCACATACTGTTGAATGCAGGAAATGAGTAAAGCTTTGCGTTGTGGTCAAATCAATTACTGATTTTATTGAGGAAACTTAACGGTATTTATAGCAAAACAAAGTATAAAGAATATGCTTATGTCAACGAAATTGTGTAGAAGAAATGTGGGTTACTGTGTATTATGATCTGCGCAGAAATGGGAAACGGTGCCCAATTGATTCTCTTCACGTCAGCATAATATGCATCTGGCGCTCGACCCGATAATCGCTACTTTTGTTATTGCATATACATATTGCTGAGACTGGAATATTTCCGGCCGTTGAACAGGTGTTCAACCATCGCTAATGTTGAAAGCAAACCGCAGGTTCCAGTGACGACTGCCCAGCATTTTCCTGGAGGCTTGGAGGTTCGTTGTCGTGGCTTCCATTTGCTGTATTGCCGTCAGTAGAATAAATGCAATGCTTACTATAATTGATATTGCTATACCACATAGGCAGCTACTTTGATGGTGCTGCACAGTGCTGAAGTGATTTTTCCATGCTGTATCCTTCAGTTTGGCCAGTCTTGTTGTAGGACATCTAATTCTGTCTAGTTCGGATACTCGGGCTGTAGTTTTGAGTTGGTTCTGATGTTTCTTCTGCGTCAAACTTTTAGGATATTGCCGAAACGAACATATGTTGATTTCGTTTCGCTGATCGTAGTGCTGAATGTGCCAACACTAATTTTTGAGTTGCGCGCGGTGCAGCCTGCGGAGAGTGATAGTAAGCCCGTTCCTTCAAGGTGTACTGTGGAAGGTGTTCCTTTGCATACGGCTTGAAGCTCTTATGGGACTGTGCGTTGCGAACATCCATCTGTTCCGTTGATGCGTCTTTTGTCCAAATCAGATCGGATTTTGTTTGAACAGTCTCATAGTGTTTCAGTCTTGTTGTTAAACAACTGAAATTCACACTGGTTGTCCGCGCTAAACGTAGCTTTGATGATTAAAGCATATGCCATCGTTTGGCACTTTTAGACATAACTCAAATTGTCTTCAGTCAATCCCATAAATTGATCTCTATGAGCATTGACGGCAATGATATTTGTCTTGATATCGAGTCTATGCCAGCTTCCTGCCTCCACGCCGGATGGGATGATGCTGAACATTTCCTGCTGCGCTGTGGATACCAGAGGAAGTGTAATCTTGAAGATTACATGATCGGTAGTTGTTGTGCCTTCAGCGTGCATAATTCGGTAGAGCTGATAGCATTTTCCGATGATATCGGTAACATTTGATCTGGTAGAAGATGATCCCGAATTTGACCAACTTGATCTCTCAGTTGCTGCGGAGATACTAGCATGGGACTAATGGTTCGTGGCGACATCAGTAAGTGACGCTACTATCTCATTTTGCATCCGCTGCATCCCCGTCGCCAGCAGGGTTAGCTGGGCTGTTAGGACCATGAATGCTTGCTGTAGGTAGTCGCCTTCGTATTTGCTCTCTTTGATGGTTGCTAGTTGTTGTTCTAGCGTCCTGATTCGTTTGTCGTTGGCCGAATTGCTTTTTTCTGACTACATTTATAGTGGAGTCAAGAACAGACGTTTGATTCTTGAGCAGCATCATCAGCATATCATCGTTGGCTTTGACTTCGTTTATGACCTTGGCCATATCTTCTGCATAGTTTGAATCAAGCACGCCAAATAATGAGTACGTTTCCGACTATATCAAGTGGTGACCTGCGCTGTCGGGAATGGTTAATCAAATCATTTCCAGCTTGTAACTCGCCACATAAATGCTGAAAATGATCAAGTATAGAGTTACATGCATTTGCATTTCGTAGTTCTGAACACTTATGTTTTAGTTCAGTAATCCCGTCAGATAGTATTCTCATATCGGTCCAGTATGGTTTCAAGTCGTAGTAGACGATGATGGTCCATTCTGAAATTGCCATTCTGGCGCTGAGTCTTTCGTAGAATATTCCGGGTTTATTTGTGAACTGCGTTACATTTATTGGCTGTCCCATTGCCAGTGGGAGGATGAGTAGCAATGCCAGCAACGTTGGAAGGATCGGAAGCTTCAGCTCTCTGTGTTGGGTTTTCCGCATTGTTACTTCTACAATGGAGCTTTCAAGTGAGGACGTTTGATGGCTTCTTCTTTTTAGAAGCGGAGCAACTGAGTAACTGCGAGTTTGAATATTCCAGAGGCGGTTTTAACGTCTACTACCCGACGTATTGTCCTTGCCCGGATAGGTCTTTACTATCCTTCCCATTGGCCAGCTCTATCACCGGCACGTTGTCTTCCTTTACGAGAACTAGTAGTCCTTCTTCAACATTCTGCGACATGGTCTTCCATTTGTTACATTTGAAGTTCTTGTAGATATTCCATGGACCACTGATTCCAGA